>JAMKCH010026372.1:0-138320 GCA_023653785.1 Ophioderma brevispina
TGTTATATATGCACTTCACAATTGAGAAATATATAAGACAAATTGTATTTCATAATATAGTTAAACTGTTCATTACAATACCATAAACATTATCATAGGCATTTTTGAAGGCCCGTGATAAAAGTAATTATTAATAATTATTGCTAATGTGAAAATCCAGTACAATTTAAAAACAATTCCAGTTCATTTTAAACGTGAAGTTCACATTTATGTTGTAAACTAATGTCTAAACAATCCCGTATAGATCTGATTTTAAGTAAATCCATATTTCAATTGAATTATCCAGATCAAATTTCAATATAAACAAGCCCAATTTACATTATCATTTTAAACATTTTATTTCACCATTATAGAAAATGCAGTCAAATTGACAAACCCAGTTCACAGATTGGTTTCTAAATATGAACTTCAAAATTTGCAAAAAAAACTGGAAAACTGCATGAGTTTGACAACACATTTTATAGAAGGTAGAACTAATTTGCATATTATATGATAATTGAAAGAAACATTGATAGTGATACCTTAGTCATTCCCCAATTAAGTCTTATCATTCGACTTAAGCCATGACAATTGGAAATACAATGACCATTATGTATTTGTTCAAAAAACAGTCGTGTTTGTGATAATAGTTCTAAATAGCTTATCACTTCCATTTCGTTCATTTAACTTACTCATTTATACAGGGATTTCCAAAGCGACGTGAGACCAAGCTCCTGGTGTTTCCCCTCTCTTTGGTTTTTCTCGGTATTCTAACACTATTTTTGTTCCAACCACTCTGATCCTTGTCTGCTTACCATCTGATCTCCTTTCCTTAGCTATCTTAGCAGCCACTCCTCTTGTCTTTTTCATGTCTTGTGGAAGATCACTATATACCATTACAGGTTTCTTGTCTTTATTGAAGGGTGTCTTTTTAGCTGCATCTAGGAACCATTTCTATCCTGAATATGCACAAATCTAACTATGATGGTGTCAGGTCCTTGGCTCTGTCCCTTTCTCGGAAGGCGATGGGCGTTCACCATTTGGAATACACTCGCAGCCTCCTATGAACATCCGAAATCAGAAACCTAACAATTGCGTAACTCCTCATATACATTTTCCTGTGGTTTTTGTTCTACGCCAAAAAACAGCAAATTAAGTTTGCGATCATGTATTTCCATAAGTGTCATTTTCTCACACATACGGTTGAATTTATGATCCATTTCGCCCCTCATACCGGGTATTACGACCTCATCGATTTCCTTCAATCTATCGCTGGTATCTTTGAATACGTATTCGAGGCCTTCGATTTTGTCTTCATTCTTCTTTTGTTTGTCTTTCATCATTTTCCATCCTATCTAGTCTGGTTGTAACATTATCCTCCATTCTCAGAATAAGTTGTTTTAGTTCAGCCGTGCTGACCGTTTCCGCGTCGGTTGGCATGGTACCAGTCACCTGGTTTGTATTTCCCGCGGTATCGGATAACGGCGATTCTTGTTGTTGCCTACCTGACACTCGTTCTTCTTTCTTATCCTTCTTAATTTGTCCGTCAGAATCCTTTTTCTTGTCCGTAGTGTTTCTCAATAAATATCCGGTAGTATCTCCTCTTTTATTGCCACTCATTTCAGATGCAATCGGCTTTATTTGCTAAATTATGGCTGGCCGATGTGAGAGTAAAACTATTCACGTCTTAACATGACGACGGTATTTCTAGACTATATACGTCGAGAAAACCAAAAGAACCCCCCCCCCCATTGATATGGTGGAATAAATGCACATGCGCACACGCACACACACTTACCTACCTCTGGTGTTATATAACATAAGCCTTTTGATGTCATTTCTCGCATGTCTCAGGAGGGTAAAAACTAGAGTAATCGTGGATACGCGAATATAAGCGATAACAATCGAAAAGGTTGCATCAACTTGAATTTCCGCACCAGATGTTTGCAATCTCTAAGTTCACATCTTAGGAATAATGAGATATATCTGTGGTAGTTTTGACACGGCAATGTGATCCGTTAGAGTTTATCTCCCGTAAATCTGTTTAAGTTACATCATTTTCTCTGAAATCAAGGAGAGCAAAAAGTTGAATCAATGTATTATTCTCCAAAATGCCAACTATGGTTGAAGAACAGCGCGTGGTTCACAGGTCACTTGTATTGTGGCGACCAATATATTTGTTGTTCATCATACACACTATTTCTACGATAACAAAGATATATTGCATAAACAAAAGTTTATACGGTATCCTTAATCTAGCATGGTCGACATTTCAATTTGCACATTCTGTCCAAATTTGATTCAGTTATTACTACTAGTAAATGTAAAACTATAATAGGCTGCAGACGAGTAACGTCAAGAAATAAACATTTTCAAGATGAGTTTAGATGATTGGGAACATGTTTGTTAGCACAATATCAATACCTAAATTCATACTCTCTAAATATAAAAAACAGACTCAAGGAGCTGTCGAGTAAATTTTGAATAAAAATATTTCCTGAAAATTAGGAGGAGTTATTTAGACACTCTTTGAGCGTGACGGTTCACTCTTTTATATTTAGAGACTATGACTTTGGCCAATATAATGATGCATCACATAAGCAAAAAATCTGTTAAATTTGCCGTTGTTTTAATCTAGACTTCTCTATACTGCAGTCTCTAATTAAAAACTCGTTTCCATCTAAAAAGATTTTTAAATTAGTATTTATTTATTTAGTATTAAGCGATATTCTTCACTTGAAATGTTGGCAACTATTTTTTTTTTTCGTTTCTTCAGTAATAGAGCTTAGCAAGGACGACTGTTGGCTAAAGCCAATTTTGTTAGGACAGACGCGGGCCAAACTTTTGGCGGGAGTTTTGCGGAAGCACGTGAACTGGCAAAAGCACATTTTAGCATATTGCGAAAGACATAGCGCCGCTCCCGATCAGCACCTCACTCACGTCGTAGACACCGTAGTTGTTGCACGTATTTTAAACTGGTTATCAAAATTTTCCCACCACACCACCACCACGTTTACATGTTATTTAGGTTGTGTCGGTTTTTCCTCGAAGATGGTATCAAAAATCAGAGTAGATAAAAGCCACAACATTGCATTACTCCTAGAATATCAGAGCATATGCGCAGCAAGCAAATGAATGGCAGAAAATCACAGTCATGCACAGGTTGGGCGGTTGTCTCATGCAGCAGTGCAAAGTCCTCTCGGTTTCCAATTAATTTTATTAGGGTCTATGCTACTAGGAAATTCATTTACATTTCCAAAGCGCTAGAAACAAAACTTTTGTTGATTGGAGTGACAGCCAACCATCAACAGTGGATAACTTCGCAGTTCATTGACATGTAATGGATGTTGACCCATGTCTTGAGCGTACCGTTATTGGTTACAATGCCCAGATTAACACACCTATGAGTTAAAATATGCTATCAACCAAGGCACAGTTCAGTGGTTGGCCCTTGTACGTGCATGACATGAACTATCCTTGTGTATTCTAGCTATCATTTAAGATACACCCAAAATCCAAGGGTGGGTTTTCTAAATACACTGTGAATGAAAGCTTATTGAACTGCCTATTGTACTTCTTGCCTCATAGTGAACAAGCGTGTTGTTTTAAAACGTTTCCTTAAGTTTGAATTTTTGGAATCTCGGTGCAATGGAGGGTGGTCACCAAATATTTAGATCTATTTGATTAATAAACTAACCACAGTGTTACACATGCCTGGAAATCACTATAAGGCTTGGGCGTTCCAAACGGATGGTTTCAAAATAAAGGTAATGCATGAGTATGGTTGATGCCTGAAATAATACTGTGGATATAGTCGAAATGAGAGGGTTTCCTTATGATCTAAGATTTACACTAACTATTAAGTAATAAACATCCTCGGCTAAGACGATGGTTGGCTTTTTAAAAGGAATATTCTTGTGGTTTTACGTTGCAGGTTCTCTGAGAGCTTGTGACAGCCTCGGGATGACGTTTCTTTTCCTTGAATGCGCGTGACATTATCTTCACAGGCTTCGAGTGACGTTCCTTGGTAATAACCATACAGAAGATAGTCAAATTTATTCCTATATTTCATTCTATGAGCTAAAGCAACAATTGAAACAATTTTACAAAATGTGGAGGCAACTTTTAATTTTGACCCCTGGTGTTAAAACCAAAATGGATTTTTTTTTTACCATTTTTACAGTTTTTTATCCATAATTCCTAAACATAAGTCACAGGTAGTATAAACAATACCTTTTGGATCCTTGTAACAGACAGACATCATGGTGTGTTTTTCAAACACAATCGGAAAACATTTAAACAGATTTACCCTGTGTCCCTTGAAATCCAAGCAGGGGGGCCATGTGAAAGGGTGGGGCAGTGCTCCATCATTTTTTGATTAGAATGTATAAAGCAAAAATACTTGTTTAACAAAATTATCCGGATTTGCACACTCACAGAAGATCTGCTCATTCACTACAGTCCCCCACTAAAAGTATTATCGTTCATAGGCTGCAAAGCTGAACAAACATTGAACAATGGGCGAGTTCATAATTGATTGTATAAACAGCAATTTAACACGACTGAATAGACCATGCTTTTCTTTGTTTGCAAGACCATGCTGGATGTAAAACACCAGTTGAAGATATCACGCTAATCTATTCACATGTATGATTATCCAACGCGTACAATAATATCGGTAGATTGGGCTTGTTCAATCATCATGCTCCAAACACCCCGAAGCTGGAGTAGGTAAAAATCAAAACAAAGACAGTTTTGACGGGATATTTTTACGTCTGGACTCAATAAAGGTTATTTTTCAGAACGTAATATTTGTAATAAATCGTCCAAAAATTGTTTAAGGGGAGCCCGATTTAAGTTTTAATCGGGATAGAATGCATCACACCCCAATACCCCATCTGCAAAGGTTCGCGCCGAAATTTTAATCTGTTAGTATCGATAGAAGCGGCAAGAGTCCGGTTTTTTTTTTTTGTAAAGAAACTGAGTGTCCCCCATGAGAGAGTTTTGTCCTAGCTACCATAGCAACATGTACGGGAATAAACCGTGACCTTATAGACGAGGCAATTTGGGCACAGTGCTGAAACAAAAAAAGGTGCATACAGCACTCAATGGAGGACACAATAGACACAGGGTGGTGGTGGACACTCAGTCACACGGACGCTTTAATATATGACACCGGTAACCCGTTTAATGAAGAGAGTATGGTATATGCGCGCGCTTTATTCGATCCGTTAATGTATTTATTTATTAGTATTGCAAAAACGGCTTTCTGCCGGTCGAGATGCGTGGCGTTTTGTGTATAGGCCACTCGTCTTGAGTCTAAAGGGCGTGGGTTCGATTCTCAATTCTGACACCAAATTTGTAATCTATTATTTTAGATTATGAAACTTTAGGCCGGGATGAAGGCGATTTGCGCGGTAAGTATTGGGGTCCTTCGCGGTCCCTAGCCGCTTGTGTTTTGATGTTATAGCTGCAAACGTGATTTTTAAAAACTCCAGGCAGACTAATGTGTGGGCTTTCGACCAAAATGGGGTAGGAATTTTGCTCATAATTTCAAACCAACATCCTTAGCCCTAAGATTCACCGTAAATGAGAAAAATAGTAAGCTTTTCTCAAGATTACCTCCAATTTTGACCACTTCCGGTAATATCTGTAGTTCGGGGGACAAATTCTTTTTAGCGATCGGGCCATGGACTCTTTAGCGCCAATGTCCATCAAATTCTTTTTGTAATGCATTCGGACCTAATATTGTCAGAAATCGTGATTTGTTGGGGGTTTAATAATTATATCAATGCATCGGATCGGAAATTTTTTTTCAAACGATTTTACGTTTTAGCGGTCGGCATGTTTGAAGGGTCGGTCGTCGTTTTTCCTTGCCCCCAGTCTCCCGGCCAGAAGCACAAGAAAATATGGGAAAACAAAAAAAATTCTTTACCAAAATCAGGTATTGCTCCAATCACCTTTTTGAAAAAAAAAAATCAAAAAATAGGATGCAACCTTAAAAGTTCCCACTCAAATAATTCGCGTCCTCAAAGAAATCACAGCCCCCCCCCCCCCAGAAACGAAATTTTTCCTAAGGGAATTAGTAAAGTTCTTAACCCATTTACAGAGATGATGAGAAATCGCCACCGTCAAGATATCTATATTAACTCACTAATTAATTTCATGGAGCACTAGAAACTACCGCCTACCACCCCCCCGCTCATTGTATTGAATAGGGTCGTGGGGTATTTATTCACGGGAACCAATCAGCGGCCTGTATATCATGTTTATTCAATGCGATCGTTGAAATATCATCCGGTTGGCACAATTCGCCTCCTATTTTCGCTTTAAATTGCCACGTATGGGATTTGTTGCCAGGTGTCATATAATACAGTGTCCGTGTGACTGATTGTCCTATCACCCTCTGATCCTATTGGTTTCTCTTTTGAGTGCTGTATGCATCATTTTTTTTCAGCACTGTACCCAAATGGCCGCGTATACAAGGTCACGGTATATTCCGTACATGTTGCTATGGTATCATGACACTCTCTCATGGGGGACAACTCAGTTTCTTTACACCAGCACTCGTCGAACAATTACGGTGCCTCATAAGGCGGGGCCTTCATCTTTTCACTGTATGGCAGTGTCCCTGTGCCCTTGAATTTATTTGGACCTATTACTGGGGCAACGAATCCTATTACTGGCCTTCTACAGAGATTTTTTAGAGCCTTGTTTCCATTATACGGCAATCCCTTACTTTGAAGGCAACATCAATGCCATAGCTTCACAAAATGCCCCCCTACTCATATAGATAGTAATAGCGTCATGTTGTGACTGCCAGTTGGTCTAATCCCAATTGGTCTAATGGCCATTTTGTCTAACACCAATTGGTCTAATACCATTTAGCCTAATACCATTTGGTCTTATTTCCAGTTGTCTAATCGCCATGTGTCTGGTTAAAAAACTCATATCGGGTTATCCATATCGTTCTACAACAAAAATTGGTTTAATGCCAATAGGTCTAATACCAACTTGGTCTAATATCATCTGGTCTA
The DNA here is from genome assembly GCA_023653785.1 of Ophioderma brevispina. Classification (NCBI taxonomy): domain Eukaryota; kingdom Metazoa; phylum Echinodermata; class Ophiuroidea; order Amphilepidida; family Ophiodermatidae; genus Ophioderma; species Ophioderma brevispina. The sequence goes on from JAMKCH010026372.1 coordinate 7,017, forward strand.
ATACCCATTTGGTTAATTATTATGTGGTTTAATATCCATTTCTGGTCTAATATCCATTTAGGTCTAAATATCCACTTGGTTCTAATATTCAGCTAGTCAATATTCATTTGGTGTAAAACCATTTGGCTAATGCCCATTTGGTCTTAATATCCATTGGGTTAATGTCCATCTGGTCTCAGATTCCATTTGGTCTAATATTAAATGTTTAACTACTTTGGTTAATCCCAAATAGATATTAGACCAAATGGATAATAGACCGAATGGATATTAGACAAGGTGGATTAGACCAAATGGATATTAGACAAATGGATATTGACAGAATGGATATTAGAAATTCTGGTAGTTAGTTAGATAAATGGATGTTGGACTAAATGGTTATTGGACAAATTGGTATTAGACAATATGATGTAGACAAATTAAAGTTAGACCAAAATGGGGCTATTAGACCAAATGGCAATAAAATGGGTGCAAGCAGATAATTTTGGCAAGAGACGCATTTGCATAATCATTAGTTGCCTTTTCGCCTCTCAAAGGGGACCGTTTCAGGTGTGTGTGCATGAAAAAATCGTCGCAAGAAAGAATTAAAGAATTACCTTTCTTTATCTAGGAAGAAATTAATTTCAAAAAACCTCTCTAGACTACAAATTGAAAAGGAAACAAGAAATGAATCAAAACAAAACTAAACATATCAATGGAAATTGGAAAACAATCTTTTATGGGAAAAAGACTACGTGGCATTTGCTGTGTTTACGTCCACAGATTTTAAGATTGGTCGACAGCAAAATCATATATCTGTGTTTTTTAGAGTTTGATTCTTTGGCCGTACTGAAAAGGTTGGTTTGGATGAACAGGTTGTCCCTCAATAAACTGTGGGAGATTAGGACCAACCTGTAAATCAAGTGTTGAAGAATAATTCAAAGAGGTTCTATATAGATAGAGAGGCAAAACGTTACGTCATCTTTAGAAATCATCGTCTCGCATGTTTTGCCGACCACAAAGAAAACAAGAGTACCAACAATAGAAAGGGGCAATGGCTTGCCTCCGATTCTTCCCACATCTGTGGGGGTGCCCCGCCTTTGCATATACCACTCCATTAATCGTTAGTGATACAAATTGATGTATGTGTTCAGAGGTGGACCGGTGTAATAATAGTGCACCTGGATCATTGTCTCAGATACTCACTCGCTTAGGTGTATAGGCGCGCTTAGGTGCAAAAGATTCATGAGGCGGTTTATTTAATTCAAGACGACGGACGTGTCATTTCATTCGTTGTGTGGCCATGGTAGGACAAAATTTAACCACCCAATCCACCCAACATCCAACAACTGATATTTTGCCGGATTGTTTTGTACGAATTGACATTAGTTTGCTATACAATCACTCAAACTAATAATTATTCCGTGCAAAATCATTCAAAATGTCAGTCGGCCAGTCACGGACCGACTGTTTTGAATGGGCTTCACCCTCTTGAATATAATTGAGTTCCAATGGAGGCAAATCAGTTTCGTTCAAGAAACCCGAGGACAACCGGCTGGCAAAAATAATCCTGTTAACCCAAACACATAGTAGCATAATCCACTATAATCAGCAGTGACAAAGGGTACTTGTTCGACAAGTATTCCACCTTTACATTTAGTCCGTGCATGACTTGCATACGTAAAATGGTGGGTAATTTTAAACTGATATATCAGCATTCATCTTGCTCGTTTTGAAAATCTGAATATACTTTGGTTCCCGAACACTCTGGCCAGCACATTCTGGTTTTGTATGGAAAAAAGGACGGCTTAGACATATGGCAAAAAAAGAGCTAAATGCCATGAGATTTTTAATGGGGGAAAAGCCAAACACTGCTGCGTGTTATTTTTGGTATTATTGCTCTTTTCCTTTTTCCCCATTGTTTTCCCGCAGAGGGCCCATGGTTTGACATTTTTTTTTTTCGCTCTGGCAACTAAAAGGCATAATGAAAAATGGGTCGTCTTGCATAGAGCCTGTAAATCAATGCGAATTTGATTTTAACAAGCAATATGTACGCGAGTGGCTGGAGACCACTGTCAATTTCTTTAATATGTGCAATCGAAAATAACTAAATAAGAGCTATTTCATATATTATCAAGCAGTAAATCAATCAAACGAAATAAAAAAGCATCTTCCGCGTGATAATAATAATGACAATGGTATCTCGAATTTAGATTTCAAAAACGTTGGCACGGTCCTTACGTCAAATCGTTGATTTGATTCCAATGATAAACGTTAACCATTGATACACGAAAAAAAGGCAGAGCTCAAAAAAAGCCAGAATCGATCGAGATTCGAATCTACAAAGTATGAGTCAGAGTCGATGCTTTACTATTACAGCGTGGTTTTCGGGTTTGGTTGAATGAACAACTCCATGTTGTGAACGATTAGCAGGAAACCTCCATACAAATGTACAGAGATTACGATTAAGAGAACCATGTAACAGTCATTTCAGTTGAGTAAACCTGGTACAACCCGGCGCTGCCAAATTCCATACCAGATCATTCAGGCATGCGACCCGGGCATGCAAAGGATACAATACATACACTTGGTTCACCTGAAATTTCATAGATTTTCGCAAGTGATTCATTTGCTTGGGTTGTTGCGGAGGATAAAATCTGCATTAATCTTTGGACCTTCCGTGAAAAGCGAACTATAGGAACAAACGCATTTTAGTGTCGTCTTGGCCAGGTTTAAACAAGTGAATTTGGGAAATTTGGCTTTTTTATGCTATGATGAACTTTCGGCCTCATCGAGAATTCCGTTTCAAAGGGTTTGATCGAGGTGTTTACGGTACGAATCCTCGTCCTATGAGGCAGGTGCAAAATTTTCGCCTAAAATTTTATGGGATACATACCTTTTCTTTGTGTGTGTTGGTGTTATTTTTGTCTCTGTAGGGGCCCTAGTGTATTATGTGTTGTGAATTCTATGTCAGACGTTTGCGTCAAGTTGTTTTGAGATTACCAGATTGCTTGTGCAGAAGTTTAGAGTGACACGATGTTTGGTGTGACTAAGCGTTTATGTTGTGGATTAGTGTTCGGTAGCGGTGGGATTAGGCTTCAACTAGAGGGTTCTTACAGGCCGGCGGTGTTAGCCGGAGCGACATTCCGGAAGAAAGGGGCGGTAATGGAGCAATTATGATATCTTTCGTGGCTACTTTTCGATAAGGTAAGAACCTTCAGTTTTATTTGTGATTTAATAGATATCCTAAGAAAATGCATTACTAAGGTATTGGTTCAGACGATATAAATATCTTAAATTTTTCAGGACACGAAGTGTTGATTTCGAAATGACCGAATGTAGGGATCGCGTCAACAAGCGAAGACACATGCGCAGCGACACCGTCGTAGCTGGTATCCTGGTGAGGGGCTTTAGGTCAGAAAGGCGCCGAGTTCGAGGAACGGTGTGAAAGTAATTATGGTCCCGGGAAACCACAGTCCGGGATTCCATAGACGAACAACGGATAAAGAGTGATGAAACTAATGTGAGTTGAAGGAGTCAGACTGATGAGAGTGCACTAGCTGTACCGTTGTAGCCTTATATTGAGTACGGCCGACTATAATTACCGCCCAAATTTCCCACTTGTATACTTACCCTATCGCTATTCCCGCATCTCTCCCGAGGGACATAGGCCTAAAAGGATAGGCGTTAGGATTAGGATTAATCCTCATTTTCCTCCTCTTCCTCCCCTCTGATAAATGAGCAACGGCAATAATAAATGGCTGGTAAATGAAGGTAATATACTCGTTGTGCGCGATGAGGGGCCGAGTTGTTTTAATTCACGGAAAGAATTCAAAAGCGAATGGGTCTCTGTGGCACGAGCTTAGCTCTTTACACGACACTTACTTTCACCTTACCGTCAAGTATCTGCTTTATAGAAGTCAGATTTTTTCAACCACTAAGAGTTTATGTACAGAACATTATATGTGCATTACTCAGTATCGACAAGCATGGTAAGAAATAGTATATCTGACTCATTCCTAGTTTATATAATTAGGTTTGAATAAGGTCCACAAACACAGCTTTAATGTCTGCCATAAAAACGGGTAAAAATCGCCGCCGTGTCATTTCCGTGCCGGGGCCCATCATGGTGTCCATTTCGGAATATGATTCAAGCACATTCAAATTCCAAAAAAAAATACCCAAATGATTATTACTTTCTATCAAGGTTTAGCTGTTGGGTCTCTATAACTTTTTAAAGGGTTACATGCGTTCATCATACCTTGCGAACTACTGGTCAGACGCAAGGTGACATGTGTAATAAATAGTTTCCGTCCATTAAATATGTGGGCATTCTACAATTAAATTCATAAGCAATGCTGTGAGAACATCCTTGATTATGCAACGTGCCATTGACAGATACCGCGCTCGTAGATTTAAATTATTCAAACAATTTGCATTAATATCACAGGTTGTAGTCAATCCTGTACTGTGTAATATGACATAAAATCATGTGCCACAACAGTTACTCCGTGTCATTTCGTGCACGGGGCCATCGTGGTTCCATTTCGGGAAATATGATTCCAGCACACAAATTCCAAAAAAATACAAATGATATTTTCTTTCTATTAAGGTTTAGCCTGTTGGCGTTCTCTGAACTTTTTTTAAAAGGTAAATGCGTTCAATCATACCTTTGCGAACTACTGGTCAAGACGCAAGGTTGACATGTTGTAATAAATAGTTTCGTCCATTAATATGTGGCATTCACAATTAAATTCCTCAGCAATGCGGTTGAGAACATCACTTGATTATGCAAACGCTGCCCTTGGCAGCTACCGCGTAGATTTAAATTTTCAAACAATTTGAATTAAGATCAAGGTTGTAGTCAACCATGTGACTTGTGTAATTGACATAATAATCATGTGGCCACAACAGTTACTCCGTGTGCATTTTCGTTGCACGGGGCCATAGTGGTGTACATTTCGAAATTATGATTACAGCAATAAAATTCAAAAAATACAAATGATATTTTCTTTTATCAAGGTTTTAGCTGTGGGTCTTGTTACTTTTTTAAAGTTTACTGCGTTCAATCATACCTTTGCGAAGACTACTGGTCAAGACGCAAGGTTGACATGTTTTTTAAATAAAATAGTTTCGGCCATAAATATTGGGAATTCTACAATTAAATTCACAGCAAGCATGTTGAGACACACTTGAATTATGCAACGCTGCCTCTTGGACGCTACGCGCGAGATTTAAATTAGTCAAAACAATTGAATTAATATCAAGGTGTCGTCAACATGTCACTTGTATATGACATTACTAATCATGTGGCCACAACAAGTTACTCCGTTTTCTTCACACCGTATATTCCGATGTCGACCCACACTTATGAAATATGAAGTTTGCATATTGCATATTACTAGAAGCTTGATTTTTTCACCCCCACATCTCAAAAATATTTTGCCAGATTCTGCCTTAGAACATGGACAAAATGCCCTCAGAACAGACGCAATGATGACGCATATCTTTTCCTGTGTAGTTTCCAAAGTAAAAGAACGATGCGGTAAGTACCCGAATTAAGTACCCGAATCAGACAACTTGTAACAATGAAAACGCAGGATTGTAAAGCGATTTTTTTTTTTCTGAGGACAATATACAAACTATTGTGTCTATTTGATGAAACGACTTGATTGCCATAATCTTCAGGGACAAGATTTTTGTTTGTGTGAATTGAAAATTAAAACCAGGCCAAAAACTTTGTTTTAAAAAAAAACTCATGATAAGTGTCACTTAAATTAAATTAAACTAGACTATCGTTGTTTTTAAACCATCATGAAGGGCCGTTTTGATATCAAATCAAATGAAAACAAGAAATTGGATTGGAATGAAAATATAAGTTGGACATTGATGATTGCATTTAAAGTGGACAGCGTCCAGTTCAAAACACTACATGGAAAATCTGTGATCACAATAATTCATTGTCCATTGTTTTAAAGTTCTCTTCCAATGTATAGATGTTAAGAAAATTTACAGTTCAAAACAATTACTTGCCTTTCTTTCATAATTAAAATGATTATTTAAGTCAATCCTGCCACACTGTCTTCCTTTGTGAGACCCTCACCTCTACTGAATTTCAAACTTTTCATTAGATATCGGTGATTTCACAAAGCGGACCAGCCTGGAATTTATAGCCCGGTCTTTATCTCTCTCTGGACAGGAATGTCAAAAATGAATACAGTAGTAAAGAGTAGGAAATATACTTTTAACAGAGGTGGTTTATATTTGTAATATTTTTTGTTTCCAAACCTGCATTTTTATTGATACATGCTGTTGATTTAAGTTTTTAAGTTTTTATTTTGAAGAGAAATGTAGTTAGGGACCAATGTTGCCTCTTTAAAATTAAGATGCTTACGAGCAACAAGTTTTTATTCTAACGTAAAATGATTGTGGCAATATGCAGATGATTAGATTTTAAAACACACGTCCCTTTGAAAACATGATTTACTTATATCGGAAAATGTCACAGCCCAGGGCCAGGAACATTTTGTACGTTGTACGGTCGCGGTCGAGTACGTTAGTAACAACATTAATGAAATAGTATATCTTGAGGTGCACACATAAGATCATCGCCGGTCAGAAATAGAGAGGGAAACGCTACGGTACGATATGATACAGGTGATACACGCCTCACAAACAGGACATTATAAAGTGTCTTCACGTATCAACAAATCGGTTGAACAACGTAACGGCAGGTTGTAGCGAACGTTTTTGTGATACAAATGAACGGATTGTTAGTTGCTCACAGTCATATCCTGGCATGGGATAACACAACTACTTGTATATACTATAACGTTAGCCGACTTAGAGGAAAGGGCCACGCTTTTATATTTTTATTGATACATCATAGTCTAGCGAAAGACCCATATAACCTTACATGACCGTGTACAAGAGTCTGCATAAAATGTTATGATTGTTTCTGGGCTACATTAACTTGATAGTTCATCCTTGCGCATTTTGAGATGGAAGGGGGTAAATTAACATGGGTAAAAATTTTAAACGTTTCATACGTGATTAAAGATATATAGGTTACTTCTCCCGCTCCGAATGAAAGAGCTAATGACGCTCCTCCCTCCTGCTGCTGCTGCTGGTAGTTGTTGACCTGACATTACAACCGTACGGTCCAACGTCAGCCATTGTACTAAGTAGCTGTTTTTAGCAATAGTTTTATTAATTTAATAATTCAATATTTATCTAACACTTTTCAAATGGTCAAGGCAGTGAACAACATTCGAAACTTACAGCATAAATATACTACATTAAAACTATGCGAATATTATCACCGAAGCTGCCGTTTAGTAGTCTGTACGTTGGATGAAACAGCTTATTGTCAGTATTAATTGGTAAATTTTCTCGTTAAGTTGATGAGTTGATGATGGGCTAATCCAAGAAAAACATGACTTGTAATATAATCGAACGAAATTTTGAAACTGGGTAACTTTGGTCTTATATGAATACATTCTTCATTCTGATTCCAATATAGTCGTAATAGTATATTTTTAAAATAGTAAATATTTTTAGAAAATGAGAAGAGGTATATTTTGGTCAAAATCTGGCGTCTCTTGCAGGCAAAACGTTAATCAGGGCAATTAAGTTTATATTTTAATCGGTTAACATAGTCCTGGAACTCATGTGACCTAATTTCGCCTGTCAACGTTAGTAGAAAAATATTATAGATTGAGAGTATGCATTAAATATTTAAACATATTACGACATGTTTTATTATCTAGATCAAAAAGTCACCTGATTCTGTGTAATAATCTACAATGTATAAGCTATGAATGATTTAAGTTTATGTAAAGTCATTTAAATATCACCACACACGTTTTTGTGTATCAAAGATTTCGATTTCTGTTTTAAGTAATCAGGAAAATAAAGATTTCAAAACATTGTTGGTGTAATAACATACCAAAACACGTTTCTTTTGCTTATATGGCGATTTTGAAGGAGGTAAATAAATCGCACACTTACAGAAAATAGGAGTTACTAATTAAAATTGACCCTTTTTACCATTTTAGCCATTTTTTACCCTATAACCTCAAAACCAATGGTCGTAAGTGGTACAAACTATACAATTTTGAAATGCTTATGACCAGATGGACAATATGGCATACATTTCAACTTGATTGGAGCATTTTAAAAGTTTGACCCCTGTGTAATAATAAATTGGCCCTATTAAAAAGTGACACCACAATTTGAAAGTACTAACTACCTAGCATTGATATAGAGGGTCCATACTAACTAAATTAGGATGCAGACAAAGTGAAAACGACATAATAATTGTCCTTTTATTCTTTTTTGTTAAAGCTAAAGAACTTCTTTTCCAACTCACTTCGCCTCATAAACTGTACCCAAACTGTAACCAAACAGTACCCACCACCACACACCTATATACGCCACACACCTACCCACACACACACAAACAGCGTTTTACCTATACGACGTCGAGAAAACCAAAATACCCCCCGCCCCCCCATTGCCATTATTGGGAAATAACCGCATATGACACGCACGCATAACACTTACCGTACTGTCTGGTTTTATATAACATAAGCCTTTTGATGTCATTTTTGTTTCAGAGGGTCAAACTAGAGTACTCGTGGCTACGTTAATATAAGCGATCAACATGCAAAGGGTGTCTAAGCTTGAATTTTCCGCACAGATGTTTGCAAATCTTAAAGTTCGCTCTTAATGTACAGATTAGAATAATGAACTATCATGATGTATTTTTATAAGCAATGTGATTATCCGTTGACTTTATCTTCCCGTAAATCTGGTACGTTTAACATAAGTTTCTCTGAAAATTCAACGAAGAGCAAAAGTTGAATCAATGTATAATTCAAAATGCAACTAGGTTAAGTACTAGCTTCGTTGTTCACAGCGTCGTTTGTCTGTGGCAACCAATATATTTGTTGTTCATCATACACACTATTTATACTACTGATAACAAATATATATCTACATCAAACCAAAAGTACATACGTGTCCTTAATCTAACATTGTTCGAAATTCAATTGCACATTCTGGTTCAAATTTGGATCAGTTTATTACTACTAGTAAATGTAAGACTATTAATAGCTTCAGATGTAACGTCAAGAATAAATCATTTTCAAGATGATTTAGATGATTGAATCTATTCGTTTTGTTAGCACAATTTATCAATACCTAGATTTCATACTCTCTAAATGTAAACAAGTCTCAAGGAGCTGTCTGAGTGAATTTTTGAATAAAATTTCACTTGTAATTAGGATAATAAGTTATTTAGACAAAAACTCTTTGAGGGTGACTCTCACTCTTTTATATTTATGTAGACTATGCACTTTGCCAATAATTATGATGCCATCATAAAGCAACAAAAATCGTTTCACATTTGCTTGTTTTAATTCAGACTTCTCTATAACTTTGCATGTCTTCTAATTAAATTACTTGTTCACCGTTTCCAAATTAGATATGAAAGACGTTAGAATTTACGGCAATATCTGTAATCTTCTAATTTGCAGGACCCAGTCACTATTAAAACCGGCACAAACAGCGTTTTTAAAATTGTCTCCAGTGTGTATAATGGCTATAGTTCCTGTCCTTTCTCCTACACAGAATGCTTTGCTTCTCTAACATCTGGCATCATATTACCACCACGCACGCGTTCTGTCTAATGAAAAGTACGCGACGTGACATTTTGGCATTATTAAACTCGGGGCGTTATAAACGACGACTTCGAATCCACGCTGATATTGAAGAGATCGGGATTTTCATGCGGATTTCAGATCTAAATGACTACTAGTCTTACATAAACATGCGTTTTGGAGAAGCCATACTGTGCATTAAGTTTTCAAAAATGTACCTAATTTTTTCTGGGGTGTACCTTCGAGTTTGACGGTATACCCGAACCGCTACCTTTTTTTTTCGCTAAGATGGACCGCAAGCGCAAAAGATGAGACAATGATTACCTGGTTAGCTTTGGCGAAAGCTTTTGGCATTTTAGCGACCCTGAGAAAAGAAAAGTTCACTGGGGGGGTACGGACAGGATTAATTGTCGACTTTAATTTCATCATATTTTGCGTAGAAGTCTGAAGTTTTCACTTATTTAATGTATGAGAAACACCTTAACTTGGGACTAGCTGGCTGAAATAGGAGTGTCCTATACAAATGACACCGCCATCATGTGCCATGTTCGTTTTCATATCAATGTCCCGTAGCCTGGCAAAAAGCGTTTTCACGTAGAATTGAATACGCTGCAGGGAATGCCCCACTGACTATTCGCGCAATAACACCTTTAATTATCGTTGTTAGCCGTAGTTCATCAGATGGAATCTGACCCCTGACTGCTAAAAGTCATTTCAAACACAGCCAATACACCTGCTGCCATAAATATGTGGAGTAGGCACGATATGAAAGAGAAAGTGTTTCGTGACTGAATAATTCAAATAACTTATTCATGAATAAAACGCGAGGATACTGCCTTTTCCATGCAAAGAACGACCAAACCTGTCTTTGTTGTGTTAGATCGTCAGCCTCTCTGTGATACATTTCAAAGCCTTTAAGTTAACCACGTTTGATCTGCCACTCTTTCCCGCTGAGATTCTTAAGGCTGTTTACGCTCTGAATCTGGCCGTGTAGAATTTTAATTTATTTGCAAAAAATGCATGACATGCTGGATTTGATTTATGGCAAATAAGAGTCAATATATTGCCAATTTTGTAAATTTTAAATGTTTTGGCGGCCATTTTGGCTGCCATCTTTGATTTGAAACATGTTAACAATATTAAAATACAATTTTTTAATGATCTCTGTCTTAATACCTTTTATCTTAATATACCATTAATATACCATTGTATTGACAAAAACACAATTATTTCACTTGTTCTAAGCGACCTTAAGAATCCTAGTAGGCTATTTAATTGATTTTTGGCGGCCATTTTGAATTTGGCGAAAATCAGGCCTTTCGCCCTGGATATCAATTTTGGCACATATCACAAGTGTTCCTATGGTTCATATTAGTCTAAAACAGTTGAGTTATCCTCTCCTAAATTAATTGCATACATATCTTAGCGAGCTCCTTTACTATAGTTATTATACCATGTTTGCCATTTGGTTGCGTAATTAGTGGGCAAAATGTAACAAGGATCTACATGGTCTATAGGGGTCACCAAAATTGACCTCAAATTGTATACAGCGGTGTTATCCAAAGAATTAAGATTCATTTTCTGCTTCAGTGTGAACAGAGCAATAATTTGACATCCATTTCAACAAAATCTGATTTCCCAGAGGTTGTACCCAAAAATTCTGATTCAGCATCCTTCAAACTAAGAACATCTTCAACCCTTCTTCAACCCTTCAACTATCAAATTTAGGTCCCAAAATGTTGGCCCTAATTTATGTCATTACCTACATACCAAATCGTCATACACTATGCATCGCAGGTGGCAGATTTTTAGCGTAAAACGAGTCACACAATCCTTCTTGTAGTGAAGCTCCATTTCATAAAATAAAGATACAATTTTTTCTTCAATTTTTTATATGGTTATATGAATTATGTGAAACTGGTTAAGGCGAAGCATAACACAGTGGCCTGGCGGTATCGGAGCAATTAAGATATAGTCCAGGCTACAGACCATGTGACCTTGTTATACCACATATATAATGTTTTTCAGTGTTTTCTAGACCAGTTTTTCCTGCTGAATCTGAATCCGATGGATGCCAGACGAAAAACCTTGAGCATTTTCGAGGAAACGCAAAAGTTCAAAATGGCCACCAATACACTAAAAAACTCATATATTAATTACTCAAAAGTTGTATTTTTTTGCCTGTCCAGTCAAAACACCCATTGTGACCAATTAAAATGTGATTAATTAACCACCTAATTAAGAGATTCAATATGGCCGCCAATACAACAAAGCATCTGATATTTATCTACTTTTGACCGTAGAATAGTAACATGATATATACACCAATGCTTTAGCAATCAATATATTAATTGAAACAATTATGTATAGCTTTAAACAATTTGCCAATCAATCAAATCAATAAATCATTCAAGATGGCTCCAAAATGGCAAAATTCATTACTACTTAAAGGCAAGAGCTGCCATGTTTGTATATATCACTATAACTGCTTCAGAGCAATTTAAATATCATAACATAATCAAAGTGATTGATATCTGCAAGATGGCATCCTAGATAGGCGTTCAATATGGCTGCAAATGTCAATCAGTAAAGGTCAGTAATTCATTCACGCTGTAGGCTAAAGATATATAGTTTGTGTTTTTTAGTTGGATTATCACTTCCAAAAACCCCAGTAAGGCTATCTTAAGTGTCATTGAGTCATTATTCGTCAAATACCCCAACATACATAGATACATATTAGACTATTAGTGATCGGATTTTTCGCCGCTTAGTAAGTGCCATTTCCAGTCATATTGGATACCCATTTTGGATGGCATTTTACATGCATCGATTCCTCTGATTACCTAATGATGTGTACATTGATCTGATTGACTTACAGGTATATACACAAATATTGCAGTACTAGGTTGGACACAGCTATCAATTATAGCCATCTTAGAGTATCGGAAGCCATCTTTGGATCCTATAAATGACGGAATTTATTATCACATTTTTTTTATAAATATGTCTTATGATTTTAATTAATTTCTTGACTGCCAAAACACCAGGATCGATACCAAATTACCAACCTTCAGTCACAAATAGATCACGATCAGACACTTTATTGTATTGGCGGCCATATTGAATTCATTGATTACGTGGTTACAGAATCCTATGTTAATTGGTCACAATGGATGTTTAAACGAGACAGGATGAAAAAACACTTTTGAGTGAACAAGAGATGAATGTTTTGTGTTTTGGTGGCCATTTTGATTTTTTGTGTTTTTACAAAAATGCTCAAGGTTGTTCGTCTGGCATCCATCGGATTCAGAATCAGCATAAAAAACTGGTCTAGAAACCGTTGAAAACATTATATATCTAATAAAACAAGGTTGATATTAGGTATCAATGAATCTGTAGCCTGGACTAATACTTTTCGTGAGATACTTTTCGATTCTTCTGTTTTATTTGTGATTTACTAGATATCCTTGAGAAAAATGCATTACTAGGGCTACTGGTTCAGACGATATAAATATATTCAATTTTTAATGTAAGTCAGGACGACGAGGTTGTAGATTTCGAAATACCCTGATGTAGCTATTTCGTCATCAAAAGATGACACAATATGTGCGACGACACCGTCGTAACGTGGTATCCCGGTGATGGGCTTTGGGCCCGAACCGCCCCGGATTCGAGACCGGCGCGGCGTGAAAGTAATTATAGTCTGTAGGGAACCACAGTCTGGGCTCCATATACGACAACGGAATAAAGAGCAAAATGGCAATTTTCATTTTCAAATCTTTCAAAATTTTACCTTAAAATCTGCCATGAACCGGTAAACACATTCGCACACGTGTCATTTTCGTGCACGGGGCCCATCATAGTGTCCATTTCGTCATATGATTCCAGTACATCAAATTCCTAAAAATGATGCAAATGCTATTTTCTTTCTATAAAAGATACCGTTCAATCTTGCCTTTGTGAACCTTACTGGTCAAGACGCAAGGTTGGCATGGTGTAATAAAATAATGTCGTCCATTAAATATGTTGGCATTGTACAATTAAATTCATCAGCAATGCTGTGGAGATCACCACTTTATTATGCAATGCTGCCCTTTTAGAGCTACCGCGTAGATTTAAATTATTCAAACAATTTGAATTAATATCAAGGTTGCAGTCAACCAAGTGTAATATGACATAATCATGTGGTCTTGATAATTACTCCGTTTTCTTCACGTGTCTTAAAGGAGTATTCTCCGATTATTAAAATAACTGATGATAAGTGTCACTTAAAATTAATACCTAACTATTGTTGTCGTAAAGCATCATGGAGGTCGTTTTTGATATCAAATCAAATAAACAAGACTTTATCAAATCAAGTTTTGGAAATGATATTCCACTTTAAGTTAAAAGGACACTAAAGTGGATCAGAAGTCCCGTTCAAACACTTACATAGAAAATCTATGATTACAATAATTTATGTCCATTGTTTTAAAAAATCTCTTCAACTGTATAGATATTAAGAAATTTTACAGATCAAACAATTTACATTGCTTTCTTCATAATTAAAATGATGTTTATTTCGAGTCCAATCCTGCCACACCTGTCTTCCTTTGTGAGACTCTCACCTCTACTGAATTTCAAACATTTCATTAGATATCTTTGATTTCACAAATCGGACCAGCTTCGAATTTATAGCCCTTCTTCAATGCATCTCTTGACAGGAGAGTCGAAATGAGATGGGATAGGAATTGTACTTTTAAAAAGAAGTTAACCTCATGATGAACAGAGGTGGTTTATATTTTTAATATTTTAGTTTCCAAACCTGCGTTTTCATTGATACACGCTGTAGATTTCAATTTTAAGTTTGTATGCTGAAGAGAATTTAGTTAGCGACCAATGTCGCCTCTTTAAAATTTAGACGCTTCCCGAAGCAACAAGTTTCATTCATAGTAAAATGATTGCGACAAACAGGTAGATGATCTGATTTAAAAATGCCGTCCCTTTGAAAACACAGGGCCAGGGGGGGACATTTTCTCACGTTCTACAAGCCCTGGTTCTACGGTCGAGTACGTTAGTAACAACATTAATGAAGTAGTATATCTTGAGGTCCACACATAAGATCATCGCCGGTCAGAAATAGAGAGGGAAAGAAAGAATACGCTATGGTACGATGTGATATAGGTGATACACACCTTACAAACAGGACATTATAAAGTGTCTTCACGTATCAACAAATCGGTTGAACAACGTAACGGCAGCTGTAGCGAACATTTTTGTGATAGAAATGAACGGATTGTTAGTTGCTCACAGTACAGGCATATTCTGTGATGGGATAACACGACTATACTATAACGTTCGTCGACTTAGTGGAAAGGGCCACGCTTTATATTTTTGTTGATACACCATACTCGAGCGAAAGACCCATATAACCTTACATGACCGTGTACAAGAGTCTGCATAAAATGTTATGATTTTTTCTGGGCAGGAATGACTTGATAATTCCAAATTTTGGTTATCCTTGCGCAAATTAACAGGGGTGAGATTTGTAAATGTTTCGTACGTGATTAAAAGGATATAGGTTAACTTTCCCCTTCGAAATGAAAGAGCTAATATTAATGCTCCTGCCTGCTGCTGCTGATAGCTGTTGACTTGACATTACAACCGTACGGTCCAACATGGATGACTCCATCAATGCTATGTATCAACCACTGTGCTAACTGGCTGTTTTAGCAATAGTTTTATTTAAAAAAAATTGGACCCTGATTGGGTCCGCCGTTTTACATCGTTCAAAAACATATCTCAACATAATGTGGTACCATCGGAAAGCTCCTTTTATTAGCTTTAATTTGCACCATTCACATCAGTCAGGTTTAGACCGAGCTACAGTCTTTTAAATTCAGGTATAGTCGGTTTGCGCCCTGTCCACGGATTCCCAATAAAAATGAAGCAAACCAAGTCCAGAAGGAAATCGGGATATTTATTGAATGCAGAAGTAATGTGACGATATTTAATCCCGCCAAAATGCAGTCACCATTTGCTGGATACCATCTAAGCTATACACCTGCCTCACCATTAAAAACACTTGAAAAATAAAGTCACTCGATACCACGTTATCAGTTTCTGGAAGGAGTTGAATGAAACATAAACATACGAAAAATAAAATTCGTGACAAACCTTTTGAGGCACAAATGCATAACGTATCGTCTCATTTTAATGGTGGGACCAATATATGCCCATCTTTTTAAAGTGTTTCAAATAATTCTTATTATTCCGGGCGTGTCTACATATTAAGATATCACTTAAATTAAACATAAAAGTGTGTGTGTGTGCGGTTGTGTGTGTGTTGGTGTGTGTGTGTGTGTGTGGTGTGTGTGTGTGAGTGGAGAGAGAGAAAGAGAGATTGGAGTCTTAAACATTGTGAATTACTGTCATGTCGTAGAAACTTAAAGTGGGAATATCATTTCAAAAATGGATTTCAAGTCTTGTATTTGAATTGTGATATCAAAAAACGACCTCCATGATGCTTTACAACAATGATCGTTTAGGTATTAATTTAAGTGGCACTTATCATCAGTTTATTTTATAATCGGAGAATAATCCTTTAAGAGCACGTGAAGAACACGGAGTAGTAATGAAAAGACCACATGGATGATGTCCTATACACTTGGTTGACTGCAACCTTGATATAATTCAAATGTTGAATATTACATAATTATATAAACATATAAATACTTGGAAGAAAAAAATTGTATCTTTATTTATGAAATGGAAAAGCTTCACGACAAGAAGGCGTGTGTTTGTGACTCGTTTTACGCTAAAAATCTGCCACCTGCGATGCATAGTTTATGAGGATTTGGTATACAATCAATCAAATTATTTCATTCAACATAAATATACAAAATATTACAATATAATATGCACGATAAGCAATATGGCGATTGAGATGAGGGACCCTGCTAAACGCATAGCGTTGGAGTTGGAGTTGCAGTGACCTTGAATTCAAAGTAAAAACATAGATAGGGTGCATCAGATGCCCCTCACGTCAATCAATGTTCTTAAACCTAGTCTTAAATGTGCCACTTGTCAAAATAATAACCTCCACCAATTAAAATTCATTCGGATGTCGGCAAGGGGCACCATGAGCTTTACAGTTTGGTACACAAAGTCAATAGGATGTTTTGATGTTTTTTGACAAAAACACCAAAACATGAAATTTTTGACCGATATTGGTGATTTGCGCCAGAAACATCCGCCAAGAAGTAGTATGAGGCTCAGGGAAACAATTTTCCAACAAAAACAAAACAAGGTGATCCTCAATGCAGAAAAAATACATTTTATGAAATTAATTTCAGTGGAGACAAGGCAATACAGAATAACCACAAAACTGCCCCAGATAAGTTGAGCTATCGTATACTAAGGTTCTGTAAGGACAGTGTATTGTGTTAAGTCAAGCCTCATAGCTCGTTAACATCATACAATACTCTACTTATTTGAAAAGAAATGCCACCTGGCTTTCCCCATGTTGACATAAATTGAGCGGACAATTAGAGTTGCCTGCTATATTGCCCAGTACCATTTTACAAACATTGATGATATATGTAACGTTAATGGTTATATAGGCTTGAACTTTACAACAATACACTGGCATTCAACTAACGACAAAGCTCGTATATTGGGTCAAGTTTGGCTATTCAGTGTATGCCTTGACTCCACTGAAATAAATTTGATTAAAAAATATATGTTCTGCAATGAGGAGGAGTTTGATTGGTTACTCTTGGCAAATTGTTTTGGCCTAACCTTCTAAAGTACATCTGGAGGAATTTATGACCAAATCACACATGGCGATCACCATCTTTTGGTGTTTTGTCAAAAACACAACAAAACATCCTATGGACTTTGTTGTACAAAACTTTAAGCCCACGGTGGCCCCCCTTGCCGACAGCGACACATGAATTTTTAATTTGGTGAGGTTATTATTTTGACAAGGGGCACCATTAAGACTAGTCAAGGAAATTGATTGACAACATGAGGGCATCTGATGACTACTAAACAAGATTGGTATGTACTCACTTTACCAGGAAACTTCAATTAATAATATGAAATTACAAAATCCAAAAGAAACTATGAATTGCATTATTAAATATGTCATTATTAATAATAAATGAAAATTGTATAGCTAGTACAATTGGGTCCTGGATTTAAAAAGGCAATAAACATGGTGTACATATTATAAGCAACAATGAAAAAACAGGACAAATGACAACAAAGACTAGACAGGACAAAACAAGGACAACGAGCAAACAGACCGACTGGATATTTCTATTTTCAGCAAAATAAGCCAAAAGGTGAATGCAAGAAATGAAGTTATGGAGAGAGTCATGCTATAGAAACGATGAGTGTATTTTTTAAGTAGTTTTAAAGATGCAGGACGGAGAATTTTCAAGGTGCAGCAGGGGTAGGGTTTTACCCAAATTGAGGGCTGAGGAACTAGGGGGTTCCTGGCAAAAACAGTGTTTGGGATGTAGGTGAATGCCATAAGTAGGGGCCAACATTTTGGGACCTAATTGATCGTTTGAAGGGTGAAGAGGGTGTGGAAGATGTCTTAGTTTGAAGGATGATGAATCCAGGAATTTTTGGGTACAACCTTGGGAAATCAGATTTGTTGACAATGGTGTCAAATATTGCTTATCACTACTGAAAGCAGAAAATGAATCGTAATTCTTTGGATAACACGGCTGTATACAATTTGGAGGTCAATTTTGGTGACCCCTATAGACCATGTAGATCCTTGTTACATTTTGCCCACTATTTACGCAACCAAATGGCAAACATGGTATAATAACTATAGCAAAGGAGCTAGCTAAGATATGTATGCACTTAATTTAGGAGAGGATAACTCAACTGTTTTAGACTAATATGAACCCTAGGAACAGCGTGTGATATGTGCCAAAATTGATATCCAGGGCGAAAGGCCTGATTTGCGCCAAATTCAAAATGGCCACCTAAAATCAATTAAATAGCCTACTAGGATTCTTAAGGTCGCTTAGAACAAGCGAAATAATTGTGTTTTTGTCAATACAATGGTATATTAATGGTACATTAAGATAAAAGATATTAAGACAGAGATCATTAAAAAATTGTATTTTAATATTGTTAACATGTTTCAAATCAAAGATGGCAGCCAAAATGACCGCCAAAACATTTAAAATCTACAAAATTGCCAATATATTGACTCTTATTTGCCATAAATCAAATCCAGCATGTCATGTATTTTTTTGCAAATAAATTAAAATTCTACACGGCCAGATTCAGAGCGTAAACAGCCTTAAGAATCTCAGCGGGAAGGAGTGGCTGATCAAACGTGGTTTAACTTAAAGGCTTGGAAATGTATCACAGAGAGGCTGACGATCTAACACAACAAAGACAGGTTTGGTCATTCTTTGCATGGAAAAGGCAGTACCCTTGCGTTTTATTCATGAATAAGTTATTTGAATTATTCAGTCACGAAACACTTTCTCTTTCATATCGTGCCTACTCCACATATTTATGGCAGCAGGTGTATTGGCTGTGTTTTGAAATGACTTTTAGCAGTCAGGGGTCAGATTCCATCTGATGAACTACGGCTAACAATGATAATTGAAGGTGTTATTGCGCGAATAGTCAGTGGGGCATTCCCTGCAGCGTATTCAATTCTACGTGAAAACGCTTTTTGCCAGGCTACCGGACATTGATATGAAAAACGAATATGACACATGTTGGCGGTTTCATTTATATAGGACACGCCTATTTCAGCCAGCTTGTCCCAAGTTAAGGTTGTCTCATACATTAAATAAGTGAATACTTCAGACTTCTACGCAAATATGATGAAATTTAAAAGTCAACAATTCGTGTCCGTACCCCCAGTGAACTTTTCTCCGGTGCGCTAAAATGACAAAAGCTTTCGTAAAAAGCTATCAGGTAATGATGTTCTCGTCCTTTGCGCTTGCGGTCATCTTAGCGAAAAAAGGGTAGCACCTGTACCGGGAGGCCGCGGTTAGGGTATGCCGTCAAACTCGAATGGTACACCTAAGAAAAAATTAGGGTACATTTTTGAAAACATTATGCACCGTATGGCTAAACCTCGATGTTTACGTAAGACTAGTCAATTTATAGCTAAAATCCGCATGAAAATCTGATATTCCTACCGTTTTTTAGCGCAAAATTTGATTTTCGCCTATATTCTGTGAAAAGTGCCAATTTTACCGACTCGCGGACTTTATGACCGTCATTGTGACGTCATATGTTGTATTTATTTTGGTATCAGTGGAAAGACGAGGACCATAGTTATCCATTGGTATCATGTGCAAAATCATAAGCATCGGGTGCTTTATAAGGAATTCCCGAGGGGGTGGTAACCACCCCTCGAGCTCCTTCTAGATAAACCTTGTTTGGTCAGGCGAGGGTTAAGGCATATTCAGTTATTTGTGTACGCTCTTCATCTGCTGATATGAATACTAGTCTTGTTTAATGTTTACTCATTTAAGAGTTAATGCTTTATGCTGGATAGGCTAAGCATATCCCGTCATTGCCATCACCTCTAGAGGAATATTGGAAATCCATCCTCAATACTTCATTTTCAGTTACAGTTAGATTTTTAGTGCGATTGTACTTACTTTATGCATCTAAACACATCACCAAAATTAACTACCACTTTTGGCACAGCTGTTTGAAAGTCTCATTTATTATGACAAAACCAGAATAAAACAAAAATTATCGCCGGCGACACACTTTTGACAACTGATTTGGAATATGTAGTCCACTAACTTCATTCTGTGTAAATTTTACGAAATTTCATTGCGGGCAAATGTGATTTTTCTTTAAAATCTAGTTTTCCACGTCTTTCTATGGAGAATGGGCATATAGAGGGCGCTATAACATACAAATCATGACCTTTGTAGGCCTATATGGCAAGATTCCCGCAATGAATTTGTCTGATTTTTGCAGATATGATAGCTCTTGCATGTCCCTACTTATATCAGTTGTCAAAATTGTGTCGCCACTGATTAAAATTGTTCTAAAAATAAAAGAGACAATTTGTATGGGGTCAAACAGCTGTGTTGGAAGACCGCAGGTTCACCTCTGTGCATCTTTTCAAACTGAAATAGCAATAAGTAGCCATGTTATGTTCTGCGCATATTTATACCTTTTTTGCGTCAAGTACCCAATATTATTGGCATGGCCGCAACCATTTAAATAAATTTAAAAAAATGTACTCTCAAATTTCGAAGCCAATGCATCATGACATTCTCTGCATGAATGGTTATGAATGACAAGGAGGTCTAGGAACAAAAGCAACAATTCAACGGGTTTAAGTTGAAATTTGAAACCTGTTCTTTTCTAAAATTTATTAAAAAGGGTCGTTATGACAATGGTATGAAGCTATTGACATAAAAGACGTATAAAATGCGCGGAATACTTTTGGATATTTCTTTTGCCTTTTCATTTTGAAAATATAATTCACAGATTTCACGTTGTCGTCTCTTAACTCTTATATAGTTTCTTGCAGAGAGAACCGAATCTGCACGCGGTTCAGATAATATAAAAATATCATTTAAAAAAAAATTAAATGGGGCGAGGGGGGATCTATGGATCTTGAAATTCAAAGATAATCATTGATCATCATCAGGGTATTCGTTTCTGAATTGGTAGGTACAAAAATAAGAACTTTTATGATTCACTCCATCAAAACCAGGAACATGTCGCAAATTCTGAAATTTGAGATTTTAACCTTCCTTTTTTGTTTCAACTTGGTTTTGAGGAAAATGTACCATTAAGATTCAGTCCGGTGTCATGAATTCAGCATCCCTGTGATATAGTGTCCTGCGTATTGGGTTCACCATTGTATGCCGTTTATTTCAGCGCAATACCATATAGCCTCGTCTACAAGGTCAGGGTTTATTCCGTTCATGTTGATATTGGTAGTTAGGACGCCCTCTCATGGGAGACACTCAGTTTCGTTACACCGGTTCAAATCCTACAGAAGAGCAACTTGTTAGGATTTATTCTTTGCCTGGTTTATTTCGATATGGGCAAAGGAATTATGAAAGCATCGCCTACATCGAGAGTCATACCTGTACATGCAGCAGCGCTTTGAAACCTCTGGAATAGGTGCCATAAAATGACGCACCCCTACCCCTGTCTCTATCCTTAGTCTAATTTTAGCCCTAACCCTATCCGTAAGACTTAGTGTAATTATGAAATAGCAGTTTGGCATAGATACCTATAGGGTTAGGTAGTCAATATAACAGGAAATTTCAAGATGTTTCCAGTAGCAAAACTAAGACAGAAAGTTTGTACTCAGAGCGAATTCCATTCCTTATATTTTTATATGAAATTTGCCTTCGGGATGTTGACTTCTGGTTACGTCCATGCGTAACACTGGCACACATTCAATCTAAATTCAAATCAATGTACACGTGGGTTGTCTGATTGATGTGGACTTGCAATCGCCTTGTAGAATACCCCAAGTAGGAAATGGCTACCGGAGGCATATACCGCACTTCTGCAATATTAAAATATGCACTTCCTACTGGGTTGTCACGCACCCAAGATACAATCACTATACTGTGCAATCCGCTAAATGAAAGTGTGTAACACGGATCTATGCGGATTCTTCAATATCAGCGTGGATTCGGAGTTGTCGTTTAGAACGCCCCATTTAATGCCAAAATGTCAGCGTCACGTAACTTTTCATTAGATCATAATGCATGACGTGGTGGTAATATGATGTCCAGATGTGTGAGAAGCATCAATCTGTTTATGGAGAAAGGACAGGAACTATGGCCATTATACACACTGGAAGACATATTTTAAACAGCGTTTTGCCGGTTTTATAGTAACTGGAGCTGCAAATTAGAACTCCAGATATTGCCGTAAATTCCAATGAATTAAATTTATTGTCGAGAACGAAAAAAAAAATAGTTGCACATTTCAAGACCCGTAATAAAAAATAAATTAAATACTATTTAAAATCTATTGTAGATGGAACGGGGACAGTGTTAAATATGAGACATGCAGTGATAGATGAAATTCAAACAAGCAAATGTTGAAAGATTTTAACACAATTTGCTTTATGATGGCATACTTTTGCCAAGTTCATAGTCCTATAAATATAAAAGAGGGAACAGCCTCTCAAATAGTTGTCCTAAATAACTCATCCTAATTTAGAGTGAAATATTTATTCAAATCAATCAGCTTGAACTTTTTTACTTAGAGATATTGAAATTTAGGTATTGATCAATTGTGCTAAAAAACGAATAGATTCATCATTCAATCATCTTGAAAATGATTTATTCTTGAGTTACATCTGAAGCTATTAATAGTTTTACATTTACAGTAGTAATAAATAATCACATTTTGGACAGAATGTGCAGTTGAATTTCGAACAGGTAGATTATGATACGTATGTACTTTTGGTTTGATGTAATATATTTGTTATCAGTAGAATAAGTCTGACTTAACACCAAATATTTGTCCGCCACAGCCAAACGACGGCCGAGAACACCGTAGCTAGTACTTAACTCAGTTGCATTTTGAATAATACATTGAAATTCACTTTGCGTCTTCCTTGATTTCAAGAACTTATGTTAACGTCAACAATTACGAAGAATAAGTCAACGGACACATTGCCGTGTCAAAACTACCACACGATATATCTCATTATTCTAATCTGTACCTAAGATGTAACTTAAGATTGCAACACTGGTGCGGAAATTCAGCTGATGTACCTTTTTGATTGTTATCGTTATATTCTCCGTATCCCTATTACTCTAGTTTTTTAACCCTCCTGAGAAATACATTAAAATTCTCATGTTTTATAACACCAGAAGTAGGTACGTGTTAGTGCGTGCGTGTTGCGCATGCGTTTATTCCATCATAGCAATGGGGGGGGGGGGTTTCTCGTTTTTCTCGACGTATAGTAAAAAAAGTTTTCAATATTAATATGGTTGATATAGGTTAAACAGGCCTACAGCACAAGTTAACCTACCTTAATTTTTCGACATTACCACATGTACCTGACTGAAGACATGTGGTACATATCGAAAATTCAAGGTAAGGTTAACTTGTGCGTTTGTAAGCCTGTTTTAACCTTAATCCAACCATGTTCATCTACTCAGCACGTAATGAAACTTTCCATTCGAAATTAATATGAAAAATTGGCATAATGAACGAAATTTACTCAAAATTTGATTAACAGATTATCACTGGCTCTTTTGCCTATGCATACAACCCAGTATGTTTAAATACCGTACAAAGCGGTCCGTCTCATTACCTAAACTTGAAACAGTATCCGAAATGACTTCAATCCTTTCGTGAATATTCCTTATCTAATTTGACTAAATGTACGGACTTAATACTCGAGTTTAATTTCGTTGGAAGCACTGACTCTACACATGGATAGCGGCCTGACGTACAGTTGAATGGTCGCCGAGTGTCACAACAGGAAGTTGCTTTTCTGCCTTGGTAATATGGCGGGAAACAATGCATACACTGCTGGTGCAACCAACATCCACACGATGTTCTATTGTTATACAAAATTCCTTTAACTTTGACAAGGTGTAAATAGTTTATGAGGCGAAGTGAGTTGGAAAAGAAGTTCTTTAGATTTAACAAAGAAAGACAATTATTATCGTCGTTTTAACTTTGGCTGCATCCTAATTTTAGAGCAGGAGCAGAATATCATAGGGGCCTTATTTAAAGAATTCGTTCACGCCTCACTACAGAAAAGGTTTGACACCTTTGTTAGTATGGACCCTCTATATCAATGCTAGGTAGTTAGTACTCTCAAATTTTGGTGTCACTTTTTCATAGGGCCAATTTAAGATTACACAGGGGTTAAACTTTTAAAATGCTCCAATCAAGAATTTCAAAAATGTAGTTTGTACCACTTACGACCATTGTTTTTGGAGTTATAAGGCAAAAATGACTAAAATGGTAAAAAAGGTCAATTTCAATTAGTAGAGATACTTTGATGAAATCCTCTTGTCTGTAAGTTTGCGATTTATTTAATCGTCATATAAGCAAAAGAAGCGTGCTTTGGCATGTTATTACACCAATATTTTGAAATCTTTATTTTCCTGATTACTTAAAACAGAAACCGAAATCTTTGATATATACAACACGCGTGCGGTGCATTTAAATGACTTTACATAAACTTACAAGGATTTCAAAAGGTATAGTTTATACTTATAGTTTTGGAATTAAATCAAAAGGTAAACACTGTAAAAATGGTGAAAAAGTCAATTTTAGTTTGTACAGGGGTCAAAAATTAAAAGTTTTTGTAAAACGTGGTTCAAGTTGTTGGTTCAGCTCATAGAATGAAATATAGGAATAGTTTTGACTATCTTAAGTGTTTGGTTATTAAACAAAATGGCGAATATAGTCAACAACTATTGGCAGCTATTGGATTCTTTTGACCTGTGACCTATTTTGTTGGGTAACGCGAAAACTAAGCGTAACAGATAAAGCAAACTATTCCTTATTTTCAATCCTTTATGCTAGGGAAACAATTTGCACCACATATTACCTGAATTCAAAGCAACTTTTAACTTTTGACCCATGTACACACCAAAATTGACTTTTTCACATATTTTTACAGTTTTTTACACCATAACTCCGAAACTATAAGCCATAGATAGTATAAACTATACCTTTTTGGAATCCTTGTAACAAGACAAACATCATGGTGTACTTTTCAACACAATCGGAACATTTTTAAAAATTGTGACCACTGTATGAAACCCAAGCTGGGGTCCATTAAGGGGGGTTGGCAATTGCTTCCATCAATTGTATGGATTACAAATGCCTAAAGTACTTGTGTGCAAAAATTAATAATGTAGTGTCGCTGACGAAAACCATATTAGTTCACAATGGATGGACAATATTGGGGGCTTTATCTGCCGTAGTTTAGGCGCTCTAATGACTCCACAAAGTACACTTGTTTCAGTTTTTACAGCTTTTACCATTGTTTACCATTGATACCGAGTACTCACAATGCACAATATCTCTACATATTAAAGTCTCACACCTGGAAACAATCACACCAGGAGAATGCAATATTTCACAGACTCATAGATGATGCAATTTTAATGTCCACTATTTCCGTTGATGATTTCTTGGGACTTTAGTTGATTGGATCCCTCAAAGTGCTGTAAATTGTGATGTAAAAGACGATGCCTCTTTACGGATCTCGTACACTGGAAGCGGCCATATTGTCCAACAAAACTTACCCACCCTGCATTACGGCACCTTAAGGAGGGTGATAATGATCAAGATCACTTTCACATTAAGGGGGGGGGGGGGGGTTTAAAACATATACGTACAACATCGCACGTACAACCTGTTAGGGCGATTCCAAAACACAAACATTATGTGTCCAAAATCTGGAAGTGCCCCTGCCTTAAATCAAATTTGGATTTGAAATGGTTAAACAGGTCTGATCTGAGACAAATTTGGAATAATAAACAAATTCCCAAAATCAAGAAAACCTGAATTTTTAACCTTTTGTCTGCACTTCCAAAGTTAATAACATGAACATCATGAAAACAAATTGGACTCATTTCCTTTAAAGAGTTCCATTTAAGTAATGTCCTTCTTAAAGCAATCGAACATCAGATGTTGTGTGACCATAGGCTAATATTGGCATGTGATTGAATACTGTGTTTCCCTATTTCTAGCAACAAATTCTTCACTCCATCCACATAAAAAAAAAAAATATCAAGTCATTAAGCTCTGGAAATGTTCATACATTGTCCTCCTCTAGCTTGATGCAAAATGTAGAACAGTTCGGACTCTTGAGCATGCGCATAAATTACCAAGAAATTTGGATTACCTAAATTTGATAACCACAGAAAAAACTTGGGAATCTTTAAAGAACATGTGAAAATGCAAAAATAACATGCACAAGGTTCCAACAAGCTAGGTTTGAATGTATCAATATGTCATTACATGCCAATCACACATGCAGGTTATATCAGTAGTCCATAGCTGGCTTTTCTAATTACACAAGCCGCTTTAAGTCAATAGAGTAGATTTCACAGTTGCATGCAGTCCTTGTAGTTTCCATGTACCACAGACTTCTGAAGATTTTCAGGTCACACTCCAAGGGCACAGAAAAGGAACTACATGTTTAGGTGGTCAATTGCTCTTGCTCAATGCAACAGTTGTTTCATGCTAAGCGCATATCAAATCATAGTTCCAGCTATCCATGCTAAATGCGCTAAATATATTTAGCAATCTCAGTTCAGGATGCAAGTTGCAACAACCATCTTGCTTATAGTCATTTAGGTTTCTGCCTCTAGAATGAGACAGAGCTTTGTGATTGGTCTAGTTAATGTAGCACTTTTGGTTTCACAGAAACACTCCTCACATGTCCCTGGCTGCCTACATAAGTCTGCTCAATTCGCCCCATTGGCCATGAGTTTCTAGGGGCATTACTGTCCATTACGAGCACAACGTCGCCAATCTTCAGATCTCTGTTGGGTTCCAGCCATTTTTGTCTGTTCTGGAGTGAGGGCAAGTACTCCTTCAGCCATCGTACCCAGAACAGATCCGCGAGATATTGAATCTGTTTCCAACGTTTGCGTGCATACATATCCTTTTCATTAAAGGTTCCTGGGTGGTAGGTTCTCAGGGTTTTCATGTGCAGTAAATGATGAGTGAGCACATCCAAGTCTGTAGGATCTGTTGATGCTTTAGTAAGGGGTCGACTGTTCACAGTTGACTCCACCTCACAAAGAAGTGTGTACAGTTGTTCATCTGAGGTCGTCACCTTGAGGTGCTGTTCTGACAAGATGGCATGTAGGATCTTCTTCACAGTTCTGATCTGGCGCTTTCATGAGCCACCATGGTGGGATGCACCGGGCACATTGAAACTCCACTTAAAACCGTGGTTAGCACCAAATCGTTGCATGGTGTCTTGGTTAATCTCCTTTAGTGCTAAGCTCATGCAATTATTGGCTTCCAAAAAATTGGTTCCATTGTCACTGTGCATTTCCTTTACAGGACCTTTTCGGGAGATGAAACGTCTAATGGCGTTTATGCAAAACTCGTTTCAAGTTCTCGCAACCTCATATGGAATCGCTCTGGTGCTGAAGCATGTAAACAACACGCCATATCTCTTCTTGATGGTGCGTCCAACCTTCACTGGTATTGGACCAAATAGTCTACACGGTCTTGTAGAAATGCTGGCTCGTTTGGTTGTAAACGACCCCCCCCAACATAGGAGGTCTGCCATTTCTGCACACCTGTCTTTGCCTGGTATCTTCTGCATATAACGCAGTTTCTCACTAGCTTTCTAACAGCTGCGTTAGCATTTAATCCAGTACGTTTGCCTTAACTCGCGAGGACGTGGTTTCTTCTTGGAAGGATGACAGGGTGCTTGGCTTGGTGATCAATAGGTGCATTCCTCAACCTTCCACCTACTCGGAGTAACCCATCCTTATCAATTACTGGATCTAGGCTTACAATTTACTTGATTTGCTGATTGGTTTCTTCACTTTCTCGTTCGCCCCTTGGTCTGATAACTCTTAAAATGGCAATCTCTGCTTCTGCCAATTCATCAGGTGTCAGCTCTCGTGACTGTTTAGGCGGACCATTTTGTCCGTTTGGCTCTTTGCATTAAGGTTCTCTTCAGACGTAGAAGCCAAGCAACGGCTCTTTTGAGACTTTCTCCAGCTGCTGTGGTGGGTGATCAGTGTGTTCAGAGGGTCTTCTGGTGTGTTGTATCAGGATTTTCTACATCGACCATGAAGGACACGTGTGTTGCTTTCTTAACTTCTGGGTCTTCACTAGCGAGGACTTCAGTCTTCATGGTTGGGCACTTAGGCCAACTATCACTTCCCTTCCACAGGAAGTTAGGACCTCTGAACCATGTCTCACTCTTCAGCAGCTTTTCCATGTTTAATTCCACGTGAGCAATCATCTGCTGGGTTTATCTGATTTGGCACATAATTCCACTGGGAGATGTCACTTCCATCTCTTATCACTTCCACCCTGCTGGCGACAAACGTCTGGAATCGCGAAGATTCGTTCATTATATATCTTAGGACTATCTGTCCAGATATAGGTATGGTCCGGTGCATCTGGAGCTCCTTAATCAACATGTTGTTGATTCTGATCATCATCGTTGCAGCAGTCAGTTCAAGACGTGGCATGGATACCTTATTCAAGGGTGCTACACGGCTCTTGGCTATCACGAATGAGAAATGTATTTGATCTTCATTCACATATCTCAGGTAAGTCACAGTTCCGTACCCTTTCTCGCTTGCATCAGCAAAGTGATGCAAGTGCACTTGCTGTGGTTGAAGCACTGCAGCTGATTTGAAGCATCTGTCCAACTGCACTTCCTTAATTCTAGGAAGATCACCAAGCCACTGGTTCCATAGATGTTTCTGATCTTGAGGGATCTCTTCGTCCCATCCACTTTCTTCTGGCATAGAGATCATTCCTAGAGGGTCATACACACTGGCTACAACTGCAAGGATTCCTCGTCTTGTGGGGGATTTTTGTACTTGTTTGCCTGGAAAATCCAAGTTTATCCTTCTCTACGTCCCATGTGACTCCGAGGGCCCTTTCTACGGGCATCTGTCTAGTCTATACCAGATTCTCTTTTTTCTCTCCTTTGAGCCCTGTCCTCTGGAAATGGCTCTATTACTTCCTGCTGTTACTTTTTGTTTTTATCCCACTTTGTGATGTTGAAACCTCCTGCAGCAATGTGTCTTGATGCCTAATGAGGTCTGTATTCTCTTCTCAGAAGGAAATGCCTTCAGCATATCGTCAACATAAAATTGCTGTTGATGGCTTCATCTACTTTAGGACTTTCCTCACGTCAACTTTCACCAATTCGTCAAGAAGAAATTGGCACAGCTTGACTGGATGTGGCTCCAAACATGTGACCTTCATTCTATATTCGTTCAGGTCTCTACTCAGATCACCTTTGGACCACCACAATATCTCATCATATCACGATCTTCTTCTCCAACACGAACTGATAAAACATACGCTCATATCAGCATCACAGCGACGGGTTCTTTGCGCCATCTTAACAAAACACCACACAATCCACATTATCAATCGGGACCTTGCAGTAGTTGGTCATTGAGCGACATTCCTCCAAATGTGGCTGGACAGTTGTACACTACTCTTATATTTCCTGGTTAGTTGGAGTGGAATACTCCTGGTGTGGCACATACCAAAGTCGTCCGTCAATGCGTTTCAATTCTTCTGTTGGACACTCCGGAATAGCCTGTATTGATTTGTCTCCATTTACTGGGTATATTGTCAGGTGTAGATCACACCATTCTTTGACAGTTTTCTCTTTAATAATCCTTGGGTAATACGACCGCTGCTTGAGTGCGTTGTTTGGCATAATATTGTCTCTATTCTTGAACGGCAGGCTGGTTCTGTAGTGACCATCTGGATCCCTTTGAATGGTTTCATCCATTTGTTTCATGAACTGTTTGTCTTGGATGGAAGGTCTAGCTTCTCCTTCTATCCTTTCACTAAACTCTCTGTTGACGTTGTCTTTGAATATTTGCTCCAGGTTTTTCATTGGCAGTCTGAATACTGGTTTTCACTTCTTATCTTACTGAAATGAACGGACACGTTTCCCCTCAGCTTTCTTGAGATGACTGCCGTATGACTACATCCTAAGTGGGGATGCTAACTGCATAGGATCACCAATCTTGCTGTTCTGATCTCCAACGGCTGAGTTGCTCCTGGTACACTACTTCCCACCATCAGTGTCACTCTAGGATGCAGGTTATGTGCGAGGAGATTTCTGAGAGTTGTAATCATCTCTCATATGCTCCCTTTCGTTATATCTTTGCTGGGGGATATCATGCTCCTCTACTGGTATGGCATTTCTCAGGAATACTCTTGGAAGATCAATGAATGAAGTCCCGGCTTATGTTTCCCTCTGTATTGATGATCTGAACGACATCTGTTTGATGTTTCATTGGAGTTTTATTGTCTTCAAAAACAGCGCAGTAGGCCTGGTTCTTAAGTTTAATCCTGCGACTAAGTTCAATTTCAGCTGCGAAGACTGCGCCACACAGCCATTATCATAGGAAGCATATGTGGCTACGCTAAATCGCTTCTTTGGTGGCTTTCCTATACAGGCACTATGGGTCATCCGGGTGGACTGCTGTCGGAGGATGTATTCACACAACTCGTCACCTGTTGCTTCCTGGCTTAGGATTCTTGTTGTCTTTGTCTTGTGTTTTTGCCCTCGCTGAAATAATGTAATGCTGGTAGCAAATGATTTCTTTCACACTTGCTGCACTTTGCCCAGGCTGTTGGTGCAATAGTCTTTCCTTTGTCCCGGGTTCAAACAATCCGAATCAGAGTCCTCCTTTGCGACAATGCTTCTGAATTTAGAGGTAGGAATTTTACAAGCACCAAACTTCCTACATTGCGCAATTGAGTGCGTGTCTCTCCGGTCCATCGTCTAGACATTGATGGTTTCACTTTTATTCCCCTTTTCTCTGCGGGGATCTTCATTAGTTGGTGTTGTTAGCATGGCGAATACTCCCCGCTCTTCTTAGGTCTGTCGGTATTTGATTTGACTTGTATTTATTGCGAACCCTGGTAACCAGTCCCAGCTAAGCGGGGCAAAAATCATTCTCATTGTGAGATATTCTCCCAAAAATTTCTCAATCATCCAATGTTGGAACAATCTTTCTTCTTGTTCACGGAATCTTCAACCTTCTTTGATCCACGCTGTGTAATGGTGTTGGTATTTTGCGCTACTTCTTCAGATCGTATCCATCCACTGCATGTCTTCATCTCTTCATTACTCTTGTTTTTGCTTGACAGCAATTGGTTGTGAAGACAGAAACTTTCGCACTACTATCTTTGTCACCACCTTGAACACGTGGCCATTTGGTTTGCGTCCTACTCTATATGCGCAGCTAAAATAGCAGGGTGGCCATAGTCTCTGTGTAACAACTCCTACTCCATGGCTTTGTCATATGCTTGCTGGGTGGACTTAATAGTTCACAATCTCTAATGAGGGTTGTACGCCTCTCCTTTAAGTAACTTCAAAGCAACTCCAACCCCTTCACTTAGGGTTTGTATAGTCTCCTCAACGAGCATTCTAAATTGGCTTATGAAGTTAAGATATCTTAATGGCGTACCATAAAATGGGTCGACCTCTGCTGGAGGGCAACGTGGATCCTTTTTGGATGTCACTAATTTTGGCTAATATTTTCACTAGTGGGGGCTGTTCATCCTGCTGGAGGCGGTGCAGGTCTGGAGACCTTTGGTTCGTCCACCGGTGGTGTGGTAATGGTCAATTGTACCGGTGATTGGTTCACACCTTCCCCATGTTGGTGGTTGCCGTTGACTGGTGAAGGAAGTTGGATGCCACTCACTCACTTCTGCTAACGAGCGTACATCACTCGCTGGTGCTAGAAAATACTTCACTGTGCCGTAGATTAGTTCACACTGTTTGAGAAATGTTGGCGGAGAATGGTGGCTTACCAAAACTTGGACTTGTGTGCCATATAGGGTTCTAAGTCCCTGTGCGCACTACGCACCACTCCTTGTGAATTGACCGGTTCTTCTGCTGGAGTCGTTCACTACTTCCCCGGCCAGTCCATTGGGTTTTGCTGGAGAATAGTTCAGAGTAGGCGACTCGCCAAGTAGTACGGTTGGTGGGTGGTAAATCACTGCAGCGGGGCTGCTAACACTTTGAGTACTGGTGGGGTGGTAATCACTGCAGCGGGCTCTCACTTGAGGTAACTGTGGGTGGTTAATCACTGCAGCAGGGTTGCTCACATGAGGTACTGGTGGGTTGTTAATCACTGCAGCCTGGCTGCTCATTTGAGGTACTGGTGGGTGGTTAATCATTGCAGCGGGGCGGCTCACTTGAGGTACTGGGGGGTGGTTAATCATTGCAGCGGGGCGGCTCACTTGAGGTACTGGTGGATTAATCACTGCAGCGGTGTTGCTCACTTAATGTATTGGTGGGTGGTTAATCACGGCAGCGGGGCTGCTCACTTGAGGTACTGGTGGGTGGTTATTCACACAATGCAGCAGGGCGGCTCACTTGAGGTACTGGTTGGTGGTTAATCACTGCAGCGGGGCTGCTCACTTGAGGTAGTGGTGGGTTAATCATGCAGCGGGGCTGCTCACTTGAGGTATTGGTGGTTGGTTAATCACTGCAGCAGGGCTGCCTCACGTGAGCTACTGTTGGTGGGTAATCCCTGGTGGCAGCGGGGCTGCTCACTGAGGTAGTGGTGGTTGGTTAATCACTGCAGCGCGGGGGCGCCACTGTGAGTACGGGTGGGTGGTTAAAATCACGGCAGCAGGGCTGCTCCTTGAGGTACTGTGGGTGGTTATCACTGCCAGCGGGGGGCTGCTCACTTGAGATGCTGGTGGTTATCACTGCAGGGCTGCTCACGTGAGGTACTGGTGGGTGGTTAATCATTGCAGCGGGGCGGCTCACTTGAGGTACTGGGGGGTTAATCACTGCCGCGTGGCTGCTCACTTGAGATAATGATGGTGGTTAATCACTGCCGCGGGGCTGCTCACTTGAGGTACTGGTGGTGGTTAGTCACTGCAGCTCGGCTGCTCACTTGAGGTACTGGTGTGTGGTTAATCACTGCAGCAGGGCTGCCGACTTGAGGTACTGGTACTTTATTATTAGTTCAATGACTGCGTGTTTTTGGCAGCATTTTCTATACCTCTTGCAATTGTACTCATGTTGTCACTCACTGCGTCCACTTTGTCCATGTTTCATTTTGGCCACTGTTGCAAGAAGCCAGTGGGTAGCCTTTGCAACTATTCAAATCTATCTGTAGCTCATGAAAACCTAGTTCTTCATTTTCCCTTTCTAACTGGGCCGTCTCCTTTCCTTTATTTCTTTCATTTGTTTTAGCTTTAATTTATCTTGTTTGCCATTTCAATTTCCTTTTGGGGCACAGCTTTCTGCATACATCTGACCGTGATGAGCGGCTGCTTGCGGTACTACAATTGCCACGGGAAATGGTTTGAAATATAATTCATCATGTCTAACTTCTTCACTTATTTCATCATAGCCACTAGCTAGCAGTGTGGTCAGCTTCTGCTTCTTTGGATGCCATCTTGAAATTTGTTTTCTTTTTTAAACAACACTATGGGCTGGCTAGCTAATATATATATGGATGAATAGAAATTTTTAATAATGAACTATTCTGTGTTGACTTCAAGTTCAATATGTATTAATTGTCAGACTTAGCAACAGTCTCACCATTCACAGAAATTATTATTTCATGTGGCTCAATTTAGTTTCGCATGTCCGACACCGTCGGCATTTCACTTCATCCTCACGTGGCGCATGACACCAGGCACGCAGTTCACCTAACCTTATTTTCCCAAAACCCAAAACAATGGGCACAAATTAGTAGGCGGGGTCGGGGGACGGCACACACTACAACAGTTATTTGCTTTCCCGTATGCGCCGATAGGACGTCTTTTCCTTAATGTAGTGTCGTGCGGATGAAAACCACATTAGTTCACATGGATGGATAATATGGGGGGGCTTTTCTGGCCGTAGTTAGGGCTCTCTAATGACTCCACAAGTACCTTGTTTCAGTTTTAATACGCTTTTTCAACCATTGTTTACCATTGATACCGTAGTACTACTCAGCAATGCACAATATCTCTACATATTACGTCTCCACCTGGAAAACAAGCACACCAGGAGAATCCAATATTTCACAGACTCATAGATGATGCAATTTTAATTTGCACTATTTCCGTTGATGATTTTTTGGGACTTTAGTTGATTGGATCCCTCAAAGTGCTGTAAATTGTGGTGTAAAAGACGATGCCTCTTTACGGATCTCGTACACGGGAAGCGGCCATATTGTCCAACAAAACTTACCCACCCTGCATTACGGCACCTTAAGGAGGCCGAGGGTGATAATGATCAAGATCACTTTCACATTAAGGGGGGTTTAAAACATATAAAAGAATAGGATTTGGAGACTACAAATAATTTTATCCGGCAGCGCACACTCTTTCACTACAATCCCCTGCTAGATATGACTGTGAGCAACTAACAATTCGTTCATTTGTATCACAAAAACGTTCGCTACAACCTGCCGTTACGTTGTTCAACCGATTTGTTGAACGTGAAGACACTTAATGTCCTGTTTGTGAGGCGTGTATCACCGACATCACATCGTACCATAGCGTATGCTTTCTTTCCCTCTCTATTTCTGACCGGCGATGATCTTATGTGCACCTCAAGATATACGTTTTCATTAATGTTGTTACTAACGACTCGACCGTAGAACGTGAAAAAATGTCCCTGGCTTTGGGCTGTGACATTTCCCGATATAAGTAAATCATATTTTCAAAGGGACGTATGTTTACATTCAGATCATCTACATGTTGTCGCAATCATTTTACTAAGAATGAAACTTAAAACTTAAATCTACAGCGTGTATCAATAAAAACGCAGGATTGGAAACAAAAATATTAAAAATATAAACCACCTTTGTTCATCATGATGTTAACTTCTTTTTAAAAGTACATTTCCTACTCTTTACTATGTTTTTATCCACAGATACAGTGCATTGAAGAAGGGCTATATATTCTAAGCTGGTCCGATTTGTGAAATGTTTGAAATTCAGTAGAGGTGAGAGTCTCATAAAGGAGGACAGGTGTGGCAGGATTGGACTTAATATCATTTTAATTATGAAGAAAGCAATGTAAATTGTTTGAACTGTAATTTTCTTAATATCTATACATTGGAAGAGAACTTTAAAACAATGGACATGAATTATTGTGATCATAGATTTTCCATGTAAGTGTTTGAACTGGACTTCTGATCCACTTATTAATATCATGTCCAAAACTTGATTTCAATTCCAATCCAATTCTTGTTTTTGATATCAAAACGGCCTCCATGATGGTTTAAAACAACGATAGTCCAGTTATTAATTTTAAGTGACACTTATCATCAGATATTTTAAACAAAGTTTTGATCTGGTTTAATTGTCCAATTCACACCAAACAAAAATCTTGTCCATGAGATTATGGACAATCAAGTCGTTATCAAAATAGACACAATAGTTGTATTATTGTCTCAGAAAAAATCGCTTTACAATCCTGCGTTTTCATTGAGACCCGTTGTCTTATTCGTGTACTTAATTCGGGTACTTCATCCGCATCGTTCTTTTACTTTGGAAACTAAACAGGAAAACAATATGCGTCATTATTGCGTCTGTTCTGAGGTCATTTTGTCATGTTATAGCAGAATTCTGCCAAAATATTTTGGAGATGTGGGGTGAAAAAATCAAGCTTCTAGTAATACCCAAACTTCATATTTCATGATGAGTTTTGGGTCGACAATCGGATTATAATCCAATAAGACGCGTGAAGAAAACTAAGTAATTGTCGTGGCCACATGATTATTATGTCATATTACACTTGGTTGACTATAACCTTGATATTAATTCATGGTAGCCGTCCAAGGGCAGCGTTGCATAATCAAGTGATGTTCTCCACAGCATTGCTGATGAATTTGATTGTACAATGCCCACATATTTAATGGACGACACTATTTTCTCACAACATGCCAACCTTGCGTCTTGACCAGTAGTTCGCAAAGGTATGATTGAACGCATTTAACCTGTAAAAAGTATCAGAACCCCAACAGGCTAAACCTTGATAGAAAGACAATATCATTTGTATTTTTTTGGAATTTGATGTGCTGGAATCATATTCCGAAACTGACACCATGATGGGCCCCGTGCACGAAAATGACACGTGTGCGATGTTTACCGGTTTATGGCAGACATTAATGCTGTGTTTGGTAGACCTTATTCAAACCTTAATTATATAAACTAGGAATGAGTCAGATATACTATTTCTTACCATGCTTGTCGATACTGAGTAATGCACAGATAATGTTCTGAATCAACTCTTAGTGTTTGAAAAATCTGACTTCTATAAAGCAGATACTTGACGGTAAGGTGAAGTAATTGTCGTGTACTGAGCTAAGCTCGTGCTCAGAGAGCCCATCTCGCTTTTGATTCATTGCCGTGAATTAAAACCAATTCAGCCACTCATCTCGCACAACGAGTATATTACCTTCATTTACCAGCATTTATTATTGCCGTTGCTCATTTATACAGCAGGGGAGGAGAGGAGAAAATGAGGATTAATCCTAACGCCTATCCTTTTAGCCTATGTCTCGGGAGAGATGCGAGAATAGCGGAAGAGGGGAAGGAGAAAAGTGGGAAATTTGGGCAGGTAATTATAGTCGGCCGTACTCATAGTCCGGCTACAACGGTAAAGAATAGGGCACTCGATTCAGCTGACTCTTCACGCAACATTAGTTTCACGCTTTATTCCGTTGTCGTCTATGGATCCCGGACTGTGGTTCCCGGCGGACTAATTACTTTCACACCGGTCTCGAACTCGGGGCGCTTCGGACCTAAAGCCCATCACCGGGATACCACGCTACGACGGTGTCGCTGCACATGTGTCTTCGCTTGTTGACGCGATCCCTACATTCGGTCATTTCGAAATCCACAACTTCGTCTACGTCCTGAAAAATTTAAGATATTTATATCGTCTGAGTATTGCATTTTCTTAGGATTCTAGTAAACCCTCTGCCAAAATAAAACAGAAGGTTCTTTACCTTATCGAAAAGTATCTCACGAAAAGTATCTTAATTGCTCCATTACCGCCAGGCCACTGTGTTATGCTCCGCCTTAAACTTTTTACATAATTCATATAACCATATAAATACTTAAAGAAAATGTTGTATCTTTATTTTATGAAATGTAGCTTCACCAGAAGAAGGAGTATGTGACTGGTTTTTAGGCTAGAAATTTGTCACCTGCGCTACATAGGGTATGAGGATTCGGTATGTGGGTAATGCCATAAATTAGGGGCCAACATTTTGGGACCTAAATTGGATAGTTATGCTTTGGCCAATGGCCATTTAAAATATTGGTATCATTCATAAATTCCTTAAAAACGGCGATACGCAAATTCTTTAAGAGTGAAGGGATCACGAGTATTCTAAATATAGCTACATTTATTTAAATGAAGGTGTGTCCTTGGTGTAAGGTATTCATGAGTTAGACTAGAGTAAAGACTCTTTTACGGAATAAAGCTGTACAATACTTGTAATCATTTGATCCTTTTATAGAAGATTTCGTGCTAGGCTAATTCCGTGAAGTCTTACATGAAGGATGAACCAAATATGGTGGTTTCCTATGTAAGAGGCGACGCAAAAAAATCCCATTATATTAATTTATCTTAAAATAAATTTTACGTCATTTTTATATACTTCAGATTACGTGGTCATTAATTAATTAATTAATTAATTAATTAATTAATTAATTAAACTAAAACCGCAATTAAAGGCTCTATCATCTGGATAAAAGGCAATTCTAGGAGTTCACGTCAGGCACACAGAAGATTGTATTGCCTGAATTTCGAACTATGAAACATATGGGATATTTTTATACAAATACACATTCGGGATCCACTTAGAAATTAAAGTCTGACTCAGAGATTTTTGAAATATAAATTTTTGTGTATTTATTGAAAATAGTCAACTAGAACTAAAGATAGTCACCTAAAATGCCCAATTCCTAAGTTTGAGGTCACCGCATTTTTCGTTTGCATGCAGTAAACATTTATGTGTAGTATACAGTGCCATAGGATACTGTGTATTTTTAACTAAATTTTCGGATCCGGAAATTTATAACAAAGTTGCGATTTTCTATATGAAGGACTTCGATTGAGCTTAGCTATTTCACACAGTGTTTAGTATATGGACAAGCATTATGCATATTAAAAAAACACAATTTGTTTGAAAATTGAGGGCGCCCTCTTCGGGAAATCTCTGAGTCAGCCTTTAAATTAAACAAATATTAACTATGCATAATATGTATCATAACGTAGAATATTTGTATGTATACATAAGTATCATAACGTACAATATTTGGGGTCACACTAATTTGATTTTACAGACCATCTTTTGTGTTTCATTAAATTTCTATTCTTTCATTCTTTCATTCTTTCAATAATTATAGAATATAGGACTACGATAGATGCATATGTATGTAAAATCCAGAAACTTTGCAATTTTACAGGTGGTCTATCATGCTATTATATTTGCATCGGGGGCACAAATTTAAAATCCTATCAACTCTAATCAATTTAGGGCTATGCCTATTATTACAGTCTGTTTTATAATGTTTACCCCGCCATCACCACTAAAAACATTGCGCGTATATAGCCTCGCGTATAGTTTGATGAAAATAAATCCTCAATTCATAAATTTAATCCAGCTAATTATTTTGTATTGTCATTTCTTTCAATGGCTATTTTACAACCATTATTATAGAAACTCATAACGATACCGACATGTCGTTGGTACCGCTGTTGTAATAAAATAATATCATTCATGATTCAGAATAGAAAGGCGGTCCATGTTCAAGGTCAAATAGTATCATATTACTATTTGAAATAGGGATATTTATCAGTATGGAAAAGATTGTGTACTACAAGGTTTGTTTTCAATTTGCCATAGGACACAGCAATTTACGAGATGCGGAATAATAATTATTGTTTAGGTTAAAAATCGAAATAACATGTATATAAAATTATAGTTGAGATATGTAAAGTTACTAGTATGCTAGCCGGTTGTGAATTGGAGAATAATAATTAAGGAGGGATTTTCTGTACAATCAAAAAGACTGCAGCACTTTCTCTAGCGGGTCTAGTCTGTGTTAAAAACCTCGGTCTACCGAAGGGGGGGTGGGGTTACCACCCCCCCCCTTCAGGTTTTTTCCCCGGCATTCTAAAACCCCCTTTTGTCGGTGCCAAATTATTTAATGTAATTGTCAAGATTGTCCATGTTCCGTCCTGTTAATCCAAAAAACAAAACATCCACCGGGGGGTATTGGGTAAAGATACAGGGTGATACACAAAGTGATCGATGGGGGGGGGGGGGGCGTTGTTGTACCACACCCCTCCGGAAGAGAAGTAGTTACCAAATGCCTAACACAAACAGGAACATCACAGAAACTGGATTTTGTACCAAATAGATAGCTATGGTCCTCCCCCTCCTCGTTAATCTGATACCAAAATGAGTACTCAACATGCCTAGCATTACGTCACAATGACGTCATAAAGTTTGCACATGTCAGCAAATACCTGCCATTTCCCTAGACCAACACGTGAAAATTCATTTTTCCCAAAAAGGTTAGGAAAAAATCAGATTTTCATGCGGTTTTGACCTCTTGCTGGGACAATGACCAGTTTTCTAGTAAGGACATCCTTTTAGAGCTAATAAATAGGGTGTTTGAGTCGCTTTATAATGAATTGCGCAATATCAATTTCCCACCCTAATTTCATACTTTTGCACTTCCTCAACATATGACGTCATGGGTGACGTCATAATGGGGAGTGTCTCGTACTTATTTTGGTACCAATGGGAAAGAAGAAACTCTAAGCTATCCTTGGTACCAAAGGGACAGGAAAGCGGGGCGGCAGAGTAGAACAGAAAAGTTTAGACAAAATGGATCTGTGTGGCGAATGGCGAGGGAGGGGGCGGGGACTACAACCCCCTCCACAACCTGAAAAGAACAGGCACAAAAGACTCAAAACAACAGACCCACACAAAAAAAACAACATACAAAACAAACAAGCAGAAAAAGGAAACAACAAACACTAAACATTATAAAAATCCCTAGCACAAACAAAAAACTCTTAGACATATCCCACCAAAAACACACACCTAAAAGCACACCAAACGAAGTAATGTAAAGAACTCAACTATAAAAAAACAACACATAAAAAAACAAACCCCGCAAAACCAAAATCACGCACACACCCATAAAAACATCCAACGAAACAAACCAAACCCAAAAGAAAAAAACATTGAACACAAAAAAAAAAAACAACCACCAAGATCACAAAAAACATGCTAAACAGCCCACCAGCAACGCCACAATAACCCACCCCAACAGCACAACACCCCCCAAAAACCCCCACACCCCCCCCACACCCCCCCTCCACCCACCCACCCCCCCCCCCCCCCACACTTCGGCACTTCGTTACAAAAATGGCTCAGTTAGACGAGGGGGGTTTTAAAGCCGAATATTAGCAATTTGTTGAAGAGCGCCCCAATTTTTCAACAAAAAATTGGAGATTTAGATTTTTACACGATGGGCATTGGTAATGGCTAGTAAAAAATACCTGGTGAATGAGTTTAAGATCGAAATGTCTATGGTCCAAAACCGAAGGAATTTTGTACCTAGAATAATATTATCGGGGGATCCCCGATAATAGGCCTAATACACGGCTGCTGGAAACGCCCCTCCAATGTGAAATAGCCGGGAAAGGAAATTGCGCCAGGTACGTGTCTACGCTCCTCCATCAGTTGTTTTTAATGTTCAGACAAGCCAAGGGTTAAGAGTGGTTTATTTTTCACTATTTCAACATGGACGGACATAAACGTACGTAACATTTCCAGCTCTGCGTTGAGTCAACATATGGCGATCCCAATTATGATGCAAAAGCGCTGTAGTGTCTGAATAAATACGCATTTTCTAGCATTCCCGTTCGCAGGGTATAGGGTTCGCCTAGGACAAGTACCAACGTAACTGTGCAAAAATATCAAATTTTGAAAATTGGGGCGCTCTTCAAAAAAGTCGCTAATATTGCTTTAAATAGTTTATGTGTGTTGTGTTTGATACGGGGAGGCATTTGTGAACATGTCCTGTCTTAAATAAAACTGCCCCAATTTGCAGCTGATACAGAGCATCAAGTGATAAATAAGAAATAATCTTGTTTGAATAAACCATGTTAATGGTTGCCTACTGCGTAGCCTAGGGCGTCAAATAACTATATTTCTCTTAAGGAAATTAATCAACGTGTGTTTAACATTATTGAAAATTTTATAAAAGTAGAGCGAAATCTGATACGCAATTACATTCTGCCGTGTTTGATTATTGCTTGTATAATATTGAATAATTGTTGCTTTGACCTGTTTGTTACTCTGTCAATTTATATTAAGCAGGTGCAGTTATTGAGATTTGCTAGTTTGCACCGTTGTTTGTAGTTTTATAAAAATTGAATGTTGACAACACAATTTTGTTTAATAATTGCCGGTAGATTTCTTCTTAGGTATCCCAAGTCATTGGATGATGGATCTGTGGTGGTGTCAACTGAGAAAGATGATCCGGGACCGCGTGTATCCATGATACGGACGCTCCTGACATGGCCCGCTTTTGAAGTTGGGGGTGGGGGGGTGGGAACAGTCAGGGGTTTTCACCCTACTCTTATTTGACACTGGCTGTGATGTACAGTTGTGACTCTCTGTACACGGGACCGACGGCTTAACGTCCCCTCCGAAGGACAGGATGCTTTCATGATTCATTTGCCCAATTCCAAGTGAACCATGGAGGAGAGCGGTATCCTGTATTTAATCAGAAGCTGGTATACAGATCAAATCCAGAATTGCGTACGTCGAACAAAATCCCAGCAAGTGACCCCACCGGGATTCGAACCCGGGAATTTTTGGTAAATTTGCGCCACAGGCAAGCACCCTAACCACTAGACCACGCTCTCTCACGGTAATGTCTGCTATGTGCTATTGTATATTTATATGGACCGAATTAACCCAAAATGTGTACCAAGATATTATGATAATATGATTGAATGTGAGGGACGAAAATATTATATGAAAAAGGACCATCACCCGACGGGTCAACTACTAAATATAGTTTCACATGCAGGCCAGACATTGTAGTCTATGCACACATCATAAAAGATTACCA
The DNA here is from genome assembly GCA_023653785.1 of Ophioderma brevispina. Lineage (NCBI taxonomy): Eukaryota > Metazoa > Echinodermata > Ophiuroidea > Amphilepidida > Ophiodermatidae > Ophioderma > Ophioderma brevispina. The sequence continues at coordinate 49,474 of JAMKCH010026372.1, forward strand.
AATAAGAGTGCAAATAAACTACACCATTAATTGAGTTAAAGGTGCTTGTTCAGATTGCTTTTCTATTTTGTTCTTTAATTGATATAAGAGCCTGGGACTTGCACACACGCCCCGTCAAGTAGCGTGGGAAACAAACTTTGCGATTTTGTTGGTAGAAGCAATAATGCGCTTTGCAAAGCCCAATTCAACACTGTGCTAATATTGATGGTTAACCATAAATTTGACGGTTTTTGTTTATATCTTGACAATGAAATGGATTTGAGGGCTCAAATTTCAGGACGACAATGATAAAATACGGCCTTTCATCTGATATCAAAATCGATACTACTTCCGGGTAAATCAAGGGGGTCCCAAAGACGATCGGAACACGCACCTTTAAAAAGTATTAAAAGTTGACTAATTTACTCATGTCCCCCCCCCAAATCCCCCACTATGGCGCCCATATAGGCTTGGAAAGCAATGTCTCCATTTGAATAATGCACATTTCTTTGCTTTAATTATTATGAAGCTTATCAATCATTAGGGAGGCGCGTATCGCTTTTCACTAGCATGACCAGCAAGCCTTCAAGAGCTGAATCAGAAACTACGCACGGAAGATATTTACAACAGGGGCAATTATGAAATTTAGGGGAATGTATGAATTTTGGGGAAACACGAATATGATTCTTTTAGAAAAAGAAGAAGTAAAAAATGTACAGAAAAAAGAGGAGAACACAAACAGTTTTTAAATAAAAAAAATTGAGAGTGGGAGAGATTTTTAAGCACACGCAAAGGACGGAGGACGCCAAAATGTTTGTCTAAAATTATCTGAATTCACACCCCCACGTAAATATTGATCCGTCCCATAAACAATTTAAACTGATTTTGGCGCGTAGTTCAAATGAATTTATTCGTGTTGTACTTTTTATGTCAGTAGGGTGCGGCTCTAAACTGCAATAAAATCATAGCACATTGCATATATAATAAAAAAGAAAATAAAAACAAATATCAAAACAAAAGCAAAACAAAACAAATCAACTTTTTGCACATTCATCTGAGACAAACTTGTTTTACTTTAATATAAAATACATTTTCTTGTTATCCATTCTTGCCTTTAAGTTTTTAAGAAGTCGGTGTTATTCCCGGCAAAAAAAATGTCGGACGGCGAACGCGTTAAAACCTTAGTAGAATCTAATGTTTAAGCAATGCGTTTTAGTCGTACTGAATTTTCCGCATAACTTGCAACATACATGCAAACCAAAATATCGCTCGAAGACAGTAGCAGAAAGTAATTCGCTACACACGGTTTAATCCTTTTAATGCGTTGTCTTGTTAAAATAAACACCACCTACATTTAAAAACATCGATTAACCGTTAAAGTTTACAATTTCCATTAACTGCCGACAGGGACTGATGCAACGCGGTGATACATGAGTTGTTTTGAGAACATAGGTGTTCTTTACACAACTTTCTGCTAAAGGTTATCTTATTGGTGTGTGCTTAGGGCGATTAGCTAATTGCTAACGTGAAAAAGACACCTGGTTGGGGATATCATATGCAGAAAGAACATGCTCAGCAAAATTTAACACGTAAAAACAAACAAGAGCAAGAAAACGGACCGATATTTGGCATCAGTTTACTTATCGATTATCTGCCGTTATGAAATCGCGTGGCATGATTGTTTGTTACTTCAAGAATAAAAAACAGTGATTTACTGAATGCAAATATTTGAAGAGATCAGAGCCTTGCTGGCAATTTATGAGAAATAGTTTTAACGCTTTTATGCTGGTAAATTTCAATGACACATAGATGTTAGTTATACATGTTATAACTTGGTTTAAATTGTGAAATATACATTACACTCCTAGTTACATAATAGTTGGTTATGACAAAATTGGAATGATTACAAACTCATCTAATCTTTGCTTAGTGATTCAAGAAGACATACAATCCAAATGACTATGGCTTATTACCGCTTATAAAATTCCACGGAGATTTGGCTACATGTAAACCTCCTACGCACATTTAGCCAGCGAACACGCTATCTTCTACACACCTTTGGACAGGTAAAAAGTACAAGAGGGCGATAGCGAAAGAGGGAGGGAATTAGCGCAAGAGAAAGAGAGAGGGAATCAAAAGCAGAGCAGGAGACAGAGAAATACTTCGAAATAAAAAGAGCAGAGACCGCGAAGGAGACAATGATAGAGAACGTGACACAGAGAGAAAGAGAGAGACATTTGAAACTGCTCACCACTTTAAAAAGCACGTGAGGATCGGCATTGAACTTTAAGGGGACATTTTACACAGGGACACAATGTAAGTTTGTAAAATTGTATTTCCACTGAGGTTGAAACACACTGGACATGTTACCTCTTTATAGTATGAAAAAGTTTGCACTACTTTCGTAAAATGGTTGCAAAATCTTGTTGTGCATGGTGCAAATAGTCTGAATACGGATTATAAAAGTTTGGGTTGAGTTACCATGAAATAAAATGTGATGATGCAGATTTTCGCAAGAGGTAACTGGGGCATCATGGGTGTTACATTTGGTGTCCCATGTTACATCTAATGACATTCGTTTTGAAATCTCTTAGGTAATTTGCACTCTAATTCCCACGTATGAAAATTATTTGGTTTGATTCTCGTGTCCTAGTGTTTTAGAGGATCTATTTGTCATTCGTTTTGAAATGTTATAACACACATGTATGAAAGACAAATCTTGATAATCTATCAAAATTATCAGGTAAATACTTAAAACTTTGTGAAATATTCCAGAATTTCAAAACAACTCTTAAGGTTATGAATGGTGATTTCGTGAGTGAGAATTAAGCTTCTAACTGACCTTTGGGGTTTTGTGAGATAATAATATTTTGAAATTTAATCATTAGCTTTAAAATGACATATATATCAAAAAATACAACAAGAAGGGATTGAGAAGTTTAACATTCGCGTTGTGTTCCATGTACTATTGCATAGTGTTATGGGGTACCTTGACGCCTAAATATTTTTAAACATTTCAAAACGCCTAAAAGCCTCTTATAAGTGACAGTCATAGTAATAAACCACCTAGTAAGACAAAGACATAATGCAGGTATTTATGACGGCACTTTAAAGAAATATGTCAAGATTTTGTCAGCTCAGTTGACTTACATTCATAAAATATATGTACATACATCACGAATTCAGAAAAAATAATACAATTGATGTTAAACTTAACAAAAATAGAGGCATTTTAATTTTGCTTTTTGACATACGAGAAAACGGGCGGATTTCGCTACGGCTTCATTGCAAAAGCGCCCAATTTTGCTCTCCTCGTGACGTCAAAGTGATGACCAAAAACATCGGTGTTGACACTCGAATGTTATGCTGACACTGAATATTGATGATTATGAAAGTAATAATTAAAAATAGAAAAATAAGATTACAGAAGACATATTTTGTTTCATTTCGTTGTGTTTTACTTATTATTAAGTGGCAACACTGCGATATGATGGTCCACAACGACGTAAATTATGGATGAGTCATCACTTTTAGGTCACCATTTGCCTGCGATAAGGATTTGTCGGAATCTTTTCGGTAAGCTATTGGGCGGAAATTAAAAGGGAAAAACACTCAACAAAGAATGTGGAAAATTTTCAACTTATTTTGATTTTATATGAATCTACGTTACTTAAACTTCCATCCATTACCAAATTTTCAAATATTACAATCATGAACATATTTCCTTTAAAACCTGACTTCATGCTTGTAGTATCATTTTTATCAACTGATCGACACAATAAAGTGCATTATCAAGGAGCGTAAAGTTCATTCAATACATGTATCTTCTTGTTTTTACTTTTGTAAATAGGCCTTTGATTCTAGTTTTCCCCAGGGATTGCTGTGTGTCACCATTTAAGAACACAGCGAACCTTCTGTTGATATCCTGAGAGTGACCTCAAAGATGCACATATATCATAGACTCGCCTGATCAAATCTGAGTATAAACGTATAAAAGTACTAACTTATACATCTAACTACGACCAGACATATTTTAAATTACTTGACGAATTCTCCCATCAGACACCTAAAATAGATAATACTACTTAAAAGGAGGTTATTTTGCTACAACTATCAAATCAATGGAAAGCATCATGGCTTTGCGTCTGACTCCATCATGTCTGTGAAGCATCATGATTACGTCTCAATATGAAACTAGTATGTCGCCTTCGTAATCTGCCCGTATTCGTAAAATAATTGATACTGAGACAATGCCATCATGCCGTATGCTTTATCGCTACTTCACGTCTGGATTATCGTAACTTTATTCTTCTTGATAACACTCAATTGGAGAAAAAAAGAAATTCAATGCTCAAACACTAAGGTACTCACACTTGTCATTTTCTTGGGTTGATCTTAAATTACTTTTGATCTTATTTACTAGTTTTCCGGTTGTCCATCTAGGATATCCATAGTCTTCTGTATTATTTCAAATGTTGTTATAGTTTGCTATAAAGCTAGGGAGGAGTTCAGTAATAATTCTACATCAGGATTCGTTGAGGTTTTCACGCATTAACGTAGAAACTCTCCTTTTCATCCAAAAACAAACATCCACCGGCGTATGGGTAAGATACAGGGTGATCCCAAAGTGATGGATGGGGGGGGGGGGGTGGCAACCACCCCCCCTTTAGGGAGAGAAGTACCAACATGCCTAGCACAACACAGAAGCATCACAGGTACTTGATTTTGGTACCAATAGATAGCTATGTTCCTCCTCTTTCCATTGATACCAAAATGAGTACCATCATGCCTAGCATTACGTCACAATGACGTCATAAAGTTCTCATGTTATAGTAGATTCAACCAAGGGGGTGAAACGCATTCAAAACCAGTCGTCCGTGCTGGGCGCTGACATTTTGAATATTGCACGGAATAATTATCAGTTTGGGTGCTTGTATACACACATAATGTCAATTCGATACAAACAATCCGCCAAAATATCAGTTGTTGGATGTTGGGTGCTATTGGGTGGTTTTAAATTTTGTCCTACCCATGGCCTCACAACGAATGAAATGACACATCATTCGTCTTGATTTAAATAAACCGCCTCAATGAATACATCTTTTCACCTAAGCGCGCATTGCATTATGAGAAAAAAGAGTATCTGCGCACAATGATCCAGGTACACTATTATTACACCTGACCACCTCTAACACATACATTAATTTGTATCACTACCGATTAGTGTATATGCAAAGCGGCACCCACAGTATGTGGAAGAAGCGGAGGCAGCCATTGCTTTCTATTGTTGGTACTCTAGGTTTTCTTTGTGGTCGGCAAAACATGCGAGACGGTGTATTTCTAAAGATTACGTAACCGTTTGCCTCTCTATCTATATAGAACCTCTTTGGATTCAACCCATCGTGTCACCAGAGGAAAGTTTTGGACAGCGTCGATTAGTTGGGAGAGGAGACAGAAAAGAAAATATGCGGCCCGATTCACCTGTTCATGAACAAAGCTAAGATAATCGGCTTTTCATGGGACATATTTAGAAAGAGAGTGCAAAAGACTTTTGGTTCGCTCAAAGTCAGTTAAACATCAACTACAGTTACTTGAATACCCCGAGCAAATCCGATGTCAGATGTTTTGAGAGTTTAAGGTTGCTCTAAATGAAGCTTACGTTGATTTTAAGGTTTCATTATAGATAGGATATTTTCTTGCTTAGGCCTACAGGTTTCAATAGATTAAGGTGGAATTTTATTTTTCACCCACTGGAGGTGACACGATGGGTTGAATCTAGCAAAAAATGGGCAATTTCCATGACACACAAAAATGTTAGGAATATCCGTGTTCAGGGCGGTTTTTGACTCTCTACTTGATGGGAAATGCTGTTTATATAATGAGGGCATTTTAGTGCTAGTTAATAATGTTTTTGAGTCGCTAAAATTGACGAAATATCAATTTTTCCCCCCTATTGTCAGATATTTTCATATTTCCTAAACATATGAGTCATAGTGAGTCATAATGGGATGTGGCGTACTTATTTTGATACCAAGGAATGAAGAAACTCTAATCTATCCTGTGGTACCAAAATTTAGAGGTTGGAAAAAAAAATATTAAAAATATAACCCACTCTGTTCATATGATGTTAACGTCTTTTAAAAGTTATTTCCTATTCTTACTGATCATTTGACATCATGTCCAGAAGATTAAAGACAGGGCTATACTTCCAAGTGGTCCGATTTGTGAAAATCACAAATCTAATGAAAGTTTGAAATTCAGTAGGGTGAGCGTCTCACTAAAGGAGACAGGTTGGCAGGATCGGATTAAATATCATTTTAATTATGAAAAAAAAAGCAGTTGTGAAATTTTTCAATGTAAATTTCTTAATATCGATACATTGAGAGATACTTTAAACAATAGACAGGAATTATTGTGATCATAGTTTTTCCATGTAAGGTGTGACTGGATTCTGATCCACTTTATGCAATATCATGTCCAAAACTGATTTCAATTCCAATCCAATTCTTGTTTATTTAATGCTGATATCAAATGGCTTTCATGATGGTTTAAAACAACGATAGTCCAATTATTTATTGAAGGACATGTATCATAACTTTTTAAACAAAGTTTTGTTCTGGTTTAATTGGCCGTTCACACCAAACAACAATCTTGTCCAGGAGCTATGGAGAATCAAGTCGTTATCAAAATAGACACAATAGTTGTATCGTGTCTCAGGAAAAAAAATCGCTTACAATCCTGGTTTGCTTGATACACGTTGTTCTTATTCGGGTACTTACTCGGTACTTCATACGCATCGTTCTTTTACTTGGAACTACACAGGGAAAACAATATGCGTCATCATTGCGTCGTTCTGAGGTCATTTTGTCATGTTATAGCAGATTATGCCAAAATATTTTGAGATGTTGGGGTGAAAAAATCAAGCTTCTAGTAATACCCAAACTTTCTAATATATCATAAGTTGTGGGTCGACAATCGAATTATACTCGCGTTTAAGACGCGTGAAGTAAACAGAGTAAGCAGGGCCGTAAGCCAGGGGGTGCGGGGGTTGCGACGCACCACCCCCCAAAAAAAATGACAAAGGTCCGCTTATGATGTTGATGGGTCCGCTTATGATGTTGAAGGTCCGCCTTGTAATGTTAAAATTTGGGCGCCTGCCTAAATTCTGTGGTTTCAAGGCTTGGAGATGGTTATGATCAATGAGCAGTGGTTAATACTATTGACATTACGCATGGCTGGTGTATTTATACTGATTTCGCAAACGACTGCGACGGTGTCCTGTCACTCACCCCCCCCCCCCGTTCCCCGTTCGAATTGTAGACGACGGTGAGCAAATTTTGGGTCAAACAGAGAGCGCGCGAGCCGAAAAAAATGGTTTGTTGGTACTCAAAAGGTCCACTCTGGCAAATCCGCACCCCCATTCGCACCCCAACATAAATTCCTGGCTACGGCTGAGATACTTGTGGCCACATGGATTATTATGTTAATATTACACTTGTGGACGTATAACCTTGATATTAATTCAAAAATTGTTTGAATAATTAAATCTACGCGGAAGCTGTCAAGGGCAGCGTTACCTAATCAAGTGATGTTCCCAACAGCATTGCTGAGAATTTAATAGTACAATGCCCACATATTTATGACGACCTATTTTTTTAAAAATGTCAACCTTGGCGTCTTGAACGTTAATTCAAAACTCGTCACAAAGGTAAGATTGAACGCATGTTTACCTTAGACAGTATCAGAAAACCACAGACTGGTAACCTTGATAGAAAGAAATATCATTTGTATTAATTTAGGAATTTGATGTGCTGGAATCACATTCCGAATGGACACCATGATGGGCCCCCGTGCACGAAAATGACACTTGTGCGATGTTTACCGGTTTATGGCAGATATTAATGCTGTGTTTGGTGGCCTTATTCAAAAACTTAATTATATAAACTAGGAATGAGTCAGATATAAAGTCCCCCAGAACGTTTGGAATATTTTTTACCATATAGATTAAATTTATTTAGAACAATGTGCATACCTGGTTTGAGGAAGTACTGACCCTTAGAAGGTGACGGGTTAGGAAGAAAATGTGCAATTGGCTTCACTCCAGTCCACGTAGTATTGATCTGATCTCCCTTAACATTATTGATTGCAGAGTGTAGGGGGGCATTCAATGCCTTGAATTGTTGGAAGAAAAAAACATGATTTTAACAGGTGTCTGATCATAGTTGAATGCACCAATGATTCTTGGGTCATGGATATCCTTCAGGGGTCATTGATGTGGTAGCTTCAACTGAGCAATCAAATCATGGCTAGTTATCTGATGTGGCTAAAGCTAGGCAATTGGACAGCTTGAAGTGGTAAATCTCCAGAAAGGGTTTGCACAAAACTCGGCGTTTCTCAGGGTATGATTTCGAATGAATGCCAATTTCGGGACAATCGTGAGACGATCTTGGAGCCGTTGACTACCATATCTGCAGAAACTTGGACAGATGCTGTATGGCAAGGATGTAATGCTCGTCCACACCAGGCAAGGATATTGATGACGTTTCTTCAAAAAAATCATGGAGTAGAGTGAATGCAGTGGCCAGCGGTTAGTCCTGATCTGAATCCTCGAAAATTTAGGGATTCAGTTAGGTCGGCAGTCCAAAAAAGGGGACCAGTTGCAAACAACTTTGGCACAGATGCGTCAAATAGTGATAGACGAATTAGAATGCCATACCCCAGGACAGAGTGAGAAGACTTGTGAGCAGCATGAGAAGATGTCAGGCTGTCGTAGGAGCATACGGAGGATCAACTCGCTATTAGGGTAAGTTTAATTACTCATGCTTGTTTTATCCATTGCCTAACTGTCTTTTCTGTTCATGTCATGAGTGTATTGAAGAATCACAGCTAATAGTGCTGTTCAGTCCAGATTTGGCACATTTTCTTTTTGACCCAGCTACCTTCTAAGAGCAGTAACTTCGCTTTCAAACCAGGTATGATCGCAACTGAGGTGTCCTTTTAAGTCTAAACCAACAAGCTTTGTTGTGATACTAAATATTTTGCACATTATTCTCAAATAAATTCAGAAATATATGGTTAAAAATATTCCAAACTTTCTGTGGGGACTTTACTATTTCTTACCATGCTTGTCGATACTGAGTAATGCACAGATAATGTTCTGGATCATAACTAACTCTCAGTGTTTCAAAAATCTGACTTCTATAAAGCAGATACTTGAAGGTAAGGTGAAGTAAGTGTCGTGTACCGAGCTAAGTTCGTGCACAGAGAGCCCATCTCGCTTTTAATTCATTGCCGTTAATTAAAACCAACTCCGCCACCTTCATTTACCGGCATTTATTACTGCCGTTGCTCATTTATACAACAGGGGAGGAGAGGAGAAAATGAGGATTAATCCTAACGCCTATCCTTTTATAGCCTATGTATCGGGAGAGATGAGGGAATAGCGGAAGAGGGGAAGGAGAAAGAAAAGGGGGAGAAGAAAATTTGGGCAGGTAATTTAGTCGGCCGTACTACCCCGGCCGTAATAATAGTACGGCTAAAACGGTATTAAAGAATAGGGCACTCGATTCAGCTGACTCTTCACGCAACATTAGTTTCACACTTTATTCCGTTGTCGTCTATGGATCCCGGACTATGGTTCCCGGCGGACTATAATTACTTTCACACCGGTCTCGAACTCGGGGCGCTTCGGACCTAAAGCCCATCACCGGGATACCACGCTACGACGGTGTCGCTGCACATGTGTCTTCGCTTGTTGACGCGATCCCTACATTCGGTCATTTCGAAATCCACAACTTCGTCGTCCTGAAAAATTGAAGATATTTATATCGTCTGAACCAATACCCTTGGTAATGCATTTTCTTAAGGATATCTAGTAAATCACAAATAAAACAGAAGGTTCTTTACCTTATCGATAAGTATCTCACGAAAGATATCATAATTGCTCCATTACCGCCAGGCCACTGTGTTATGCTCCACCTTATCATTTTTACATAATTCATATAACCATATAAATACTTGAAGAAAATGTTGTATCTTTATTTTATGAAACGGAGCTTCACCACAAGAAGGCGTATGTGACTGGTTTTTAGGCTAGAAATTTGTCACCTGCGCTGCATAGGGTATGAGGATTTGGTATGTGGGTAATGCCATAAATTAGGGGCCAACATGTTGGGACCTAAATTTGATAGTTATCCTTTGTCCAATGGCCATTTAAAATATTGGTATCATTCATAAATTCCTTTAAAACGGCGATACGCAAATTCTTTAAGAGAGAAGGGATCACGAGTATCCTAAATAGAAACTCTAAATATAGCTACATTTATTGAAATATCTGGGTTTCCTATGTATATAAGAGGGACGCAAAAAAGTCCATTAGATTAATTTATCTTAAAATAAAATTTTACGTCATTTTATATTACTTCAGATTACGTGACCAATTCATTATTAATTATTTAAACTAAAACCGCAATTAAAGGCTTTATCATCTGGATAGAAGGTAATTCTAGGATTTCACGTCAGGCACAGAGAAGATTGTATTGCCTGAATTTCAAACTATGCGAACATGTCGGATATTTTTTATACAAATACACATTCGGGATACACTTTAGCTAGATCCACTTAGATATTAAAATTAAACAAATATTAACTACGTATACATAAATATCATAACGTAGAATATGTATACATAAGTATCATAACGTACAATATTTGGGGGCACACCAATCTGATTTTACAGACCGACTATCATATTTTGTGTTTCATTAAATTGCTATTCTTTCATTCTTTCAAATAATTATAGAATATAGAACTACAATAGATACATATGTATGTAAAATCCAGAAACTTTGCAATTTTACAGGTTGTCTATTATTATATTTGCATCGCGGGGCACAAATTTAAAATACTATACCAATTTAGCTATGACTTATTATTACAATCTGTTTTATGCTTACCCCCGGGGGCCACTTGTATTCAAGGTGGATATGATGCGTGAACAAGAAAACGCGTAAAAGGGTCTCTTTTTTCCAACAGGCGATGTACGCGCGTACATTGATTAGGGTGTCAAAAACAGCAAAATATGGAAAAAAAGGTATGTTTTTTTCGTAACCCTGAAACTGATGTACGCGAGATCAAAATCATCAAAAATATTGTAATTTGGAAGTAAAGCAACATGAGCAAAGCCAGCTAATAAGGGTATATTATCAACACAATGCATTGCTCACTTGTTTACGGTAGCAAAAACTGACAAAAAGACTTGTTTATGGTGAGCAAAAACACAAAAATGATTGTTTAGGGTATGTTTTTAGTCGGTGGAAATACTTGTTTATAGGGTGCATTTCGGAAGTCCATGTTCACGCATCATATCCACCACCCAATACAACTGGCCCCCCGGGTGTTTACCCCGCCATCACTACTAAAAACATTGGCGTCGTATAGCCTCTTCGTATATCGCAAGCCATAAAGGCGCCATAACGTTTTCGGCAACGCGTTGCGGCGTCGGCCATTAGAATGACGAATTTCTAGTCACCGCGTTGTGGAAAACTCACAACGCTTTGCAAGCCTTCACAACGCTTTGCGATCTTTCACACGCGTTGCGCCCTTGAAGCTCGCAACGCGATGTGAAGCTTGCAACACGTTTTGTGAAAGGCCATAAGGGTCATAAGTATTGCCGCAACGCGTGTGATCTATTTTTGAAATACGTCACAGAAATCATAATTTGTGATTGGCCGAGGCCGCAACGCGTTGCCGAATGTCGCAACGCTTTGCTACTTTCTAAACAACGCGTGCGGCAATACGTTTGACCCTTAAGCGTGTGAGAACTAAAAACAAAATACAACAATATGAGACCATTTCCACTGAACTGAAGCATTTTTTAGTATTTGCCCCTGTAGAATCTAAATTAACCTTGACCTATAATAAGGGTTTTCGGCGTATCCACTCCATAGGGATAAGTCGGAGATTAGGTACAAACTATACATTTTTTTTCCTTGTGATCAAACGAACAATTTGGCATGTAATTCAACAACATTGGCCCACTTTTCAACTTTGACCCCTGTATATTTTTTGCGAGCCCCCAGCTCACTTATCTACCCCTCCGAATGGCCATCATACTTTTTGTGTATGTCATAGTAGAGGTGCCTCTGGTATAAATGCCTCCTTTTCCCGCCCCCCCCCCCCAGGTGAGACCGACCAACCTGCCCTGCTCACCCACTTAATTAACTAATGCACATTTCTTGCTTTAATATTTTATGAATCTTATCAAATCATTAGAGGAGGCGATTTTATGTTTTTCCACCAGCATGACCAGCAAACCTGCAAGAGCTGAATCAGAAACTAAGATTATTTACACGGGGCAATTATGAATTGAGGGGAATGTAGTGATTTGGGGAAACCGAAATATGATTCTTTTAGAAAAAAGAAGTAAAAACTGTATCAGAAAAAAGAGAAACACAAACGTTTTTTTAAATAAAGAAAGACTTAAGAAGTGGGGGAGCGATTTTAAGCACACCAATGGTGGGAGGACGCCAAAAATGTTTGCTCATTTGCTCATTTCACAGCCGCCACTAAATATTGATCCGTCCCATACACAATTTACCTGATTTTGGCGCGTAGCTCAAATCAATTTATTCGTGTTGTACTTTTTATGTCGTAGGTCGGCTCTAAACTGCAATAAATCTAAGCACATTGCATATACATAAAATGAAAAAAAAATATCAAAGCCAAAACAAAACAAATCACCTTTTGCACCTTCATCTGAGACAAACTTTTTGTACTTTAATATCAAATACATTTACTCTTGTTTCCATTCCCTCCTTTAGTTTTAAGAAGCCGGTGGTATTCCCGGCAAAAAAAATTTCGGACGGCGAACGCGTTAATACCTTAGTAATCTAATGTTTAAGCAATGCGTTTTTAGTCGTACTGAATTTTCCGCATAACTTGCAACATACATGCAAACCAAAATATCGCTCGAGAGTAGCAGAAAGTAATTCGCTACACACGGTTTAATCTTTTTAATGCGTTGTCTTGTTAAAATAAACACCACTACATTTAAAAACGCGATTAACCGTTTTGTTAAAGTTTACAATTTCCATTAACTGCCGACAGGGACTGATGCAACGCGGTGATACATGAGTTTTTTTGAGAACATGGTGTTCTTTACAACCACTTTCTGCTACAGGGTATCTTATTGGTGTGTGCTTAGGGCGATTAGCTAATTGCTAACGTGAAAAGACACCTGGTTGGGGATATCATATACAGAAAGAACATGCTCAGCAAAATTTAACACGTAAACAAACAAGAGCAAAAACGGAACCGATATTTGGCCTCAGTTTTTACTTGTCGATATCTGCACGCGTGCGTTATGAAACGCAATAAGGTCATAAAAGTCGAGCGGGGCATGATTGTTTGTTAATTCAAGAATAAAAAAAAACAAGTGATTTACTGACTGCAATATTTGAAGAGAGTCAGAGCCTCCCTGGCAATTTATGAGAAATCTGTTTTACCGCTTTATATGCTGGTAAATTTCAATACCGCAGAATGTTTAGTTATAACTTGGTTTAAATTGTGAATATACATTACATCCTAGTTACATAGTTGATATGAAAAAGAATCAAATTGGAATGATTACAAACTCATCTAATCTTTGGTTAGGGTTCAAGTAGACCATCAATTTAAAATGCCTAAACTGGCTTATTAATTGCTGATAAATTCCACGGAGATTTGGCTACTGTAAACCTCTACGCACATTTAGGCCAGCGAACGACGCTATCTTCTACACACCTTTGGAGATGTAAAAGTCAAGAGGGCGATAGCGAAAGAGAAAGGAATTAGACCAGGAGAGAAAGAGAGAGAGAGAGAGGGAATCAGAGCAGATCATGATACAGATAAATACTTCGAGATAAACAGAACAGAGACCGCGAAGGAGACAATGATAGAGAACGTGACACTGAGAGAAAGAGAGGACCTTTGAAATGTTACACTTTAAAAGCAACGTGATGATCTAGCAAATTAGCACATTTAAGGTGACATTTTCCGCACGGCACCAGGTAATATGTAAAATGTCTTTCCATGAGGTCGGAACACAGTGGGACACTGTTTATCTCTTATTCTGTTATGAAGATTTTTGCACTACTTTTGTAAATGGTTGCAAAATCTTGTTCTGGATGGTGAAAACAGTTCCGAATACGGATTATAAACAGCTTTTGGTTGGTTACCATGACATAAAATGTGAATGATGCAGATGTTCGCAAGAGGTAACTGGGGCATCATGGGTGTGACGTGGTTTGTCCCAAGATTACATCTAATTAGAAAGTGCATAGTGCCTCTTATAAGTGCATTCATAGTAATAAACCACACTGATTAAAGTGTTACTAACAGGCTAATTTTTAATTTAAGTATGTTTTAAAATATGTCTTTGCGGTCTGAAAGAAATAATATCTACTGCAATATTGATTGCCTTATTAGCAGAATTAACTAATAAAATGGTTTGCCAGGGAGTCGCCATGTTCGGCATTGTGACGTCTCTCGGCATTGGTGACGTTGTATGACTTTGCAAGTCAATAGATAAAAACAGGTGTATAAGGAATGTCTAGGTACTCTGGTCAGAAATCGGATTATATAGTGTTGTCCAGTAGAAAAGCAGTAACATCGATTAAAAACTGGGGCGGATTCTTGAACAGGATATAGCTGAAAAGGTTTGGTTATGGCATTCACTAATTTTCAACTGGCTACTTATTTCAAGACACATATGTACTATATACCATCATAATTTCAGTTTTTCGCGTGGACCGATCAAAATGGCTGCCAAGGCATACGGAAGATATTATAAACGTTTTACTTTGAATCAATAATATAGGTAATTTTTTCTGACTGAACGACATCAATGTGAAACAAAAATGTATTTATAAATATGTTGAAGCACAAAATTATATTGAGCCTGGCATTTCGCTTTAAGAGTTAAGAAAGAACGTCAGGCAGGTCATTATGACGGCATGTTAAACCTGCTTCATGCTTGTCGTATCACTTTTATCGACTGATTCGACACAATAAGTTCAATTATCAAGAGCCTAGAGTTCATTCAATACCATGTGATCTTCTTGTTTGTACTTTTGTAAAGATGCCTTTGATTCTGGTTTTCCCCAGGGATTGGTGTGTGGTCCACCATTTAAGAACACAGCGAACCTTCTGTTGATATGATTGAGCGTGACCTCAAAGATGCACATATATTCATAGACTCGCCTGATCAAATCTGAGTAATAACCGTGAAAGTACAAACTTATACATGTAACCTACAACCAGGCATATTTTTTACAATTACTTTGACGAATTCTCCCATCATACACCTAAAATAGATAATACTACTTAAAAGTAGGGATTTGCTACAACTATCAAATCAATGAAAGTATCATGGATTTTCGTTTGACTCCATCATGTCTGTGAAGCATCATGAATTACGTCTCAATATGGAATCTAGTAATGTCCGCCTTCGTAATCTGCACCGTATTCGTAAATAATTGATCACTTGAGACAAATGCCATCATGCAGTATGCTTTCTCGCTACTTCACGTCTGGATTATCGTAACTTTATTCTTCTTGATAACACTCAATTGGAGAAAAAAGAAATTCAACGCTGAAACAATCCGGTACTCACACTTGTCATTTTCGTGGGTTGATCTTAAATTACTTTTGATCTCATTTCACTAGTTTTCCGGTTGTCCATCTAATATATCCATAGTCTTCTGTATTATGAAGCTAGGGAGGAGTTCAGTAATATTCTACATCAGGATTCGCGGGGATCCAAAAATGAGGTTTTCACACATTAGTGTAGAAACGCAAATGATGCTAACACAGTTGTTTCTGAGGGGATCCGAGGGGGATCAGTCCAGAAGAAAGCGTACAAGTACGTATACGTACATAAGTCATAATTTCCCATAATGCATGAACTTTTGAAAGAAATACATTAGGTTTTAACATTTCACCCAGGACAGTTTATTTTTACAGTTCTGAAGCTGTGATCTTCACTACATAGTTTTAAAGCTCATCAACAAAATGTATGTGCGGATTTTTGATATCTTTTTTAAATAAAAGAGATTAATTACGAAAATTGATATGACGTCATCAGTGACATTTTTTCATAATTAAATTTCGACACATGAAATCAAAATTTTGACACCTAGAATTTGTTTATAATGTTGTTTGGCATCAGTTCTGAACTTTGTATCCTTTCTCATCTCAAAAACTGAGAATCCCGAAAGGATTTTGTAAAATTCTTTGTTTCCTTTATAATTTGGTGACGTATGTACGTACTTGTACGTATACGTACAAGTACGCTATCATCTGCACTGACTATATCTTAATTTTTATATTTTATGGCCCTTTTCACAAATTTTAAGATGCATGCAGAATGGGTGTCAACATCAATGGAAATTGAACTTTTTTTTTTTTTACCATTTTAGCCATTTTACCTATAGCTCCAAAACCAATGGTCACAGATGTTACAAACTATACATTTTGGATATATGACTAGACGGACAATGTGGCATAAAATTCAACATGGTTGGTGCATTTTAAAAGTTTGATCCCTGTGTAGATTTAAATTGGCCCATTTTGAAAAAGTGACACCGCAATTTGAGAGTTATAAAGATTTAGCATTGATATAGAGGGTCCACTGCCAAACCTTTTCTGGGGTGAACGATGATGTTTGACCTGTGTCCATGCTCTGCTCTAAATAATTGGGTTTCAAATCCGAGTTTAAATGACTATGAGGAGCCGCTTTTAATCCAAATTGTTGTTCTTTAAGCTAGATGCAGACTATAACTATGTCACAAGGAATCAAGTGAATATAATACCGTATTTGGTTCAGAAGTCATCAGTTGTAATAAATTCTCAGCTCCAGCAGAAGTGATATTTTGATTTAAATTTTCAATCCACGCGTATCTTCTTCCAATATGAAGAAAACTCTGCGTACCCGCCTTTTACAAAACGTTAGAAATGGAATTGGAGCATTTACTTGCGGCGAAAGTTTGCGTGGGCTGAGGAGTTGTTTTCCGCCGTACAAATCATTTAGTGGCACGGCAACTTTATCACTGAATTCAAAAGTATTTTCACAGACTGATATTGTCACGATACATACAAATTGTTTTGGATAGCATTACACGAGACTTCATGGCATTCGTTTATAGTTATATATATCGGAAAATAATAAACGAATGGTTCAGTTTGATTGAAACTTTAGATTATTTTTCATTGACGATGACCTAAAATGTCACGAATCACAATTTTGATCTTTTTATTTTGTCAAATCTGTAACAAGGTATAAATAAACTCGTATTATGGGCTAGAGGGAGCGGGATTGGGTTTATGAAAAAACCCACTATTTTCACAGTGTAAATGGGTATTTATCTGCTTTTGAAAACTATGCATGCGTTTTAATATAAGAAGCGGCGAATCTTGGTTTTGGAGACACGTTAATATGTCAAAATCTTTACTATAAAAATTATTATGGAAAATGCTTTTAAGCATTTAGCATTTTTTAAAGAATCTGTGTTGAGATATGATCAGGATACTGTTGAGGTACGAAAATGTAAAAAATTAAGAAATGTCTACTCAGCCGGGTCCATGGATGACCTTTCGTATATCAACAGTATCCTGATCATATCTCAAAACAGATTTTTAAAAGTGAACATCGGGAAAGTGTATACACAATCGGACAGGGCCTTCTACTGTTTTCGCGAACGCGTCGCAAGATGCTGGAGTGCTTTGACCGGAAGTGACGTAAAAGTAGCAAAGAGAACACACCCCCTAACGAACGTGTACCAGCTATAACCAAAACAAAAACAAACCACTCGATCGATGCGACGCCAGGCCAGGCCATGTGAAATTTAAAGAAGTTCACGCTTTTGGTATAGGCGATCTACTGTGTCTAGAAAAAAACAAAGGTATTTATCTTACCTGTTTTTCCGCGAAGTATTGTCTTCTCTCTGTACAGTTAGAGGGCACGTTGGAGAAGACGCGTTTGACCCCGTTTTTCTTATCACACGCCGGTGCAAGATTTTGCCAAATGGCCAAAAACAAGCGGAATTTACCAGAAGTTTTCGTAAATGGCCGTTTACCTATTGTTTTGAGCCAATATGTAATGTGTCGAGGGTTTGCTAAATCTAATACCAAATTTGATTATTTTGAATCAAATTTAAAATGAGTCTTTAACTGGCTCTTGAATTGAGTAAGGGAGGATAAATTACGAAGTGTGGTAGGAAGGGAGTTCCAGGCTGATGGGGCAGCAAAACGAAAGGATCGCTCCCCAGCAGATTTGAGAGCAACACGAGGGGTTTTGAGGAGTTTTTGTGATGAGGAACGGAGAGAACGGGTAGGTTGGTAAGCGCACAGGACAGAAGCAAGGTAAGATGGCAGGGTCCCTTCAAAATAGCGAAAAACTAAAACACACAGTTTAAATTTAATGCGATAATTGATGGGGAGCCAGTGAAGCTCCTGAAGAATGGGTGTTATATGATCATATTTGCGCTTTCTAGCTATGAGACGGGCAGCGGAATTCTGAATTCTTTGAAGTCGAATAAGTTGATCTGAAGTGATACTAAAATATATTCAAGGTATATTCAAAATAAAATAGGTGACAGGGCACACCCCTGTTTGACACCTTCTTCAATGTCGAAGAAATACTTTTCAATATCGCTAAATCTATCAATAATCCTGCCATTAACGCAATACAGTGTCAAAGGCCTTCCGGAAGTCCAAAAAGGCTAAAAGGTATACCACACCGGAAGTTACAACAATGACAACGTGGTATCTTTTTGAGCCAAAGATTATCTACCTATAATCTATATCTACATATAACCGGGTCTTTATACTGGGAAAATAGCGGAATACAGCACTGTGAAAAACTAAACAAAAACCCAAACAAAAACAGAAATCACAGCAAGTTTGATTTTCCCGAACTGCGTCACCTCCAAAAGGCAGTTTCTACCCTTAACAGGTGTATTCGTATCCGACATGGTAAACATCGCCAAAAGAAACGTACAAACTTTACGCGAAGTCTCGAAAAGTCTTGTATTTGTCCCACAAAGATCTTAAACGAGACAATGATGTATATAGATTCATTTGGATTAGTAGAGGTTCTGTGTAAAAATACCTACATAAATAACATTTGAACTGATATTTTGGCACGCCGTTTAAAAGCACATAAAATCGTTTGATCACGTGACAGCTAACAGCAGCCGAAGGAACAGTATTTAAAAAGAACGTGATCAGAAATTCGAACTGCTCAACATGAGAGAAATCGGCCAAGGCACGCTGCACACACGCACGGTCAGTCATGTAGAAAAAGCTACAGTGATTCCATTCACGTCTTACCTATATCATCTCTTAATTGCTTTCTATGCCGCAATGTACATTAAAAAGGTTACCGTCGGCCATAACCTTAATATCTTATCCAATGTGGTATTACGGAAACATATTACCTGATCTTGGCAATATAGACAGCTTTCTGTTTTTCTTCTATGTTATCGTTGTTGTTTGTTCTTTGTAGTGTAGGGTAAAAGCAGGAGTATACGTTTTGTTAGACAAGTTTCATGAAATAGCTTTATATACATCACAATAAGACATGTAATTCCTGATAGAAAATTATGTACTGAATATTTTTGAGCTGCGAAGCAAGCTCCAAACTCTATTAGAGTGTGTTCGTGTGTGCGTGTGTTCGTTACGGTAACATTAAAATGATGTATCCATTGATGCTCAGTTTACAGCTGTCCCGGTAATTTATTTCAAATCGGCACGAACACACTTATTTTCGCTGATTACCCATACTAAAGAACTAGCGAGTTGGTGTACACTGTTTCGGACCTCCCGAGGTCAAAGTTCTATATTAGTACCCGTGGTACACGTAAAGTGCCTAATGGTGGAAGAGAGATGATTCGGGTCAACGGTTGGTGGAAAAGGTAGAAAAGCACCCTGGACAGTATATGCAGAAAAGGCAGAAGAGCAGAATGGACATGGCAGAATCGGTAGAAAAGCAGAATGGGCAGAATCAGCAGAATGGCAAAATATGAAGAATAGCCGGGTAGCATTAAAGCAGAATAGCAGAGTACTTTGGTTTGGGTTCAACAAGATCTTAGCAATTTTGAAATGTTTACCTTTGTATAGTTGGTCCCCTGATTGTCAACATGATAAAATGCATTGCACACGAAAATACATTCACCCCTTTAAAAACGTAGCAACTGCGTGTTCCCGATTTAGGTACAGTTGCAAGACCATGCTCAAACAAACGATAGGCGGTATGGGGCTTACTTGGCACCTACATTGTTTCATAAAAACAATTAAAAGTAAAAATTATTACAAAATAAAACTACCATTAAACACAAAATAAACAATAGTCAAAAAAAACAACAAACAAAATGTATGTTCAGAAAAATACAGAAAAAATACCAACAAATTAACAAAACAACCAACTACAACAACAACAAACGCAATATATAAAAAAAATAAAAATTGCGGAAGAAAGAAAGATCTAAGCGCTGCCTATTCTGCTAGTGCTACTCTGCTTTTCTGCCTATCCTAAAGGTCCGTTAAATACTTCCACTGCACTGCATTGCTGTGCAGTAAATTACTGCAATGTTCCATCACTTCCACTGCACTCGAACATCTGCCCTAGAACATCTGTAGGTAACTACCGTCCCATATCAGTTATACCTGTGGTAATGAAGCTGCTTGAAAGATTAGTTCATGACCAGCTCCATGAACACTTGATTAACAATGATATTTTGTCAAATGAGCAGTCGGGCTTCAGACCTAAGCATTCTACACTTACAACCCTTCTTGAAGTGTCCGACTACATTCTAAACAATATCGATGATGGCCATCTCATCGGAGCAGTGTTTTTGGACCTCAAGAAGGCGTTTGATACTGTTTGCCATCCGATTAAAAAAAAAAAAAAAAAAAATTATGCAAGCTAATGTGCAATAGATCGGCTAGCATATTTTGGAAATTTTCATTAAAATATATAAATTTTACCATTTGTTTGTGCAATTGTTGGCGAATTTTTAATATAATTGGCTTCTGTAATTTGTAAACATTTAATTTTGACTTGATGTATATTTTCTTTCCCCTAAGTTAAAATTACGGTATGTGTTTTTAATGTAAAGTGCAATATCTAAGATTATATTTTTAATTGTAACTTTCATATTCTTATTGTGTACTTACTTACTCATATTTATGCTGGTTTAGCATGTATTTGAAAATATTTTCTTGTAATTTAAGCTTTTATATACAATATGGTAATTTGAATAGTTTTAAATTTTAATTGATATGTATTTTTAATGTTGTATTTGCTGGGCCACATGGAAGAACAGAGGGATACTTAAATTTCCCTCTGAATGTGGACCCAGGATAAAGATGAAATAAACTCCTAATCGAATCGATTTACTGCAGGTCAATCCAGGCCACTGCAGGTCATGGGTTGCAGTACGTTACAGTAAACTAAAAAAAAAAAAAAAAAAAAGCGTGTTCCAGATTTAGGTACAGTTGCAAGACATTCTCAAACAAACGATAGGCGGTATGGGGCTTACTTGGCACCTACATGTTCAGAAAAAAAATTAAAAAGTAAAAATTATTCAAAATAAAACTACAATTAAACACAAAATAAACAATAGCAAACAAACAAAATTGTATGTTCAGAAAAAAATACAGAAAAAATACAACAAATTAAAAAACAACAACGACAACAACAACAAACGCAAATATATAAAAAAAATAAAAATTGCGGAAGAAAGAAAGATCTAAGCGCTGCCTATTCTGCTAGTGCTACTCTGCTTTTCTGCCTATCCTAAAGGTCCGTTAAATACTTCCACTGCACTGCATTGCTGTGCAGTAAATTTACTGCAATGTTCCATCACTTCCACTGCAATCCTAATCGAATCGATTTACTGCAGGTCAATCCAGGCCACTGCAGGTCATGGGTTGCAGTACGTTACAGTAAACTTGAGAAGTTCTGCGTTCTGCTCATTCTGCCCATGCTGTTCATTCTGCCCATCTGCCTTTTACACTAACCATTTTGATGCGATGAAAAATAGAAACGCCGCGGCACAAAAACCAAATCTTGATCTGTTACAGGCGTCAAATCACTGCTGCGTCAAATGCGCCGTTTCGCGGGGTGAAACGAGCAAGATTCAACCAATTCAACTTTGAAGTCGGCCATATTGGATATCGCTTACCGGAGTTTCATAGCTGAAATTAGCCGCCTTTCATGCCTTTTCGAAACAACAAATTTACTAGTTGATAAAGACTTGAAGAGAACGAAAACGGTGATTAGGAGAGTGGCTCTGAGTACAACATTTGGTGGATTCGCACTCAAATACGCGTCTGTTTATGCGAGGCCATACAGTACTGATACCGTGTACAGAGTCAGAGTGCCTTGCTAAGCTTTGCTACAGTGTGAGCTAATTCGTAACTTCTGAGCAAGAGTTATAGCTTAGCGAATCATACAAAATATGCCCTACAACAGGGATTGTCATCGGGGCAGTTTCAACCAGTACTCTTTCAGGATGAATTGGTTTGTAAATTAATGCAATTGTTTCATGTACAAAGTCAAATACTCTCTTGTCACTGTATGAAAATTTAGTCCTGGATAAGCCTTGGTACGGCGTTGCAGGAGGTACGTACGAACAACATGAGAATAAAACACCAGTATAAGATGTAGAGTGAAATAAGTTGTTTTTTATTGCTTTTCTTTAGTGCTCAAACCAATTTTGAACTCCCCCACTTCAATTCATCACATGCTATTCATTCATTCGCAGCTTCCTAGACATTCTTGGTCTTGTTTCTGGAGAATCAACCTTTTTAGGGAAAGTCGTCAAAAGCACGATGTTTTAGTGTTAAAAACAATCTGTTGAATAAAGTTATCCGATTTTATTTTCCGTTTTTAAGTAGTTGACCTGGATTTAGATAAAATGGATAAATTAATTACACAACTGTTTCTAGAGTTTTATTTGCTTGCAATGTTTGAATAACATCATTATGATAGATCGCTACCCAGTTTTATGGAAACCAAATTTGTCGTTTTGATGGTATTATAAGCGATAATGCATATTGCAATGCCCTATTCACAACAGTGGTTAACAGTTAAAACAACATTTTGGTCTCTGCCTTCCGAAATAAACGGTGCATTGATACATATCAATGCATGGTTATTATTCAATTGAACCCTGTCTCAATACTAAACGTTTCTGGATAGTTATTAAATTTAATTATTATCATGGCATCTTGCTCATTTTATAAAGGAGCTTAAAGGGCACAGTTTATAAATGGTTATTGTGCACTAAGTTCAGGGTGATATGTTCGGAAGAGACTGATCAATCAAGTAGTGTGGCGATATACACTCTAGATATCATAAATAACTCACACTGTAAGAATCATTCCATAAAAAGTGATAACAATATTTTATTCCAACTTTATGAGCAACAGTGTACATTTTGTAATCTTTATAAGGAGACGAAGGCATTGGTGTACATTAAAATACAATTTGACGCGATTTTAAATTTTTCCCTGTACTAACACTTACTCCTATTTTCTGACAGTCTAGGCCCTATTGAAACCCAAACAGCAACAAAATCAATTTTAGCATGAAAATCCTACACACCAAACCACACTATAAAGACACTTTGATATTGTTCTTACCCAGTCCTCAAAGTCATTCAGTTCAGTTTCAAAGTTTTATAAACGTTATGTATAAATGGGCTTATTGAGCTTGGCAAAGAAATTATTACAGTAATGTCTGTTTTCTTAGTTCAGTTCTTCATTTAAGTTTTCCTTCAATATCGATTTATACATTTGAATTTTAAGAATTGTCTTCAAAGTTATTCCAGCTTATGACATTGGTCTTGAGCTACTTTAAGCTAAATTAAGAGAATAAAGTTATTGAAAAGAGATCTTGTTTTGACTACCTGGACCAGGTAATAATTGTTTTTTGAATGTTTACAATGTTTAAAATTAATAATCTGATACATTTAATTAATTGAATTCATTGAATCTAATTATCTGCATTTACTCTTGTGAAGCAAAGGTCAGAAAGAATTATCACTATATTCAGGCAAAATAATGGAACTGAAAACCTAGCTTAACTGTGTAATTCCCATTGGAATGGAGAAATGGATCAGTCGCGAAAATCTATCATATCTACTTCATTTCTTCACCAAATCCCTTGATTTTTCAGCATAGTCGAAAATTTGTAGATTATGAACACATCAAATGCGTCACAGTTGAGTAAACAGGTCAAGGTTCAATTTTGTGTTTTTTCATGCACAATATTTTTTATTCACTCTGTATAATGTGACATTGGGACATTTTCAACAAAATACGATATTTCTTCAATTTGCTCTCAAATGATAACCCAGGACCTAAGAATGCAGATATATCCTCTGCTCAAAAATATCATACCATGAAACATGTAGCCTTCAAGTTAACACGTTGGTGTATAGGGGCTCTGAAAACCACTTTACCGTTGGATTTTTTTACCCAAACTGGTCATTGATGAAGTACATCAATATGACCACATTACAAGAAACATGGCGTGCGAAAAGAAATAATAATTTGGGATCCACATGGACACCCCATTATACACTTAAGTATTAATGAGAAGCTAAAGACATCGAGTGATTTTGTCCTAAATTGTGGGCCTGCCATAACTTAACATGTTTAGATTAGCTTAGTATACGAATGTCACCGACTCATACTCATTTTCACTGACTCATACTCATTTTTTCACCAAATCATACTCACAAAGGTCACAGGCTGGTCAAACAAAGATGGTTGCCGAAGCAATCCACTTTGGCGTGGGCTTCTTGTGAAACCATTTTACCGCATTCGTTTTTTTTAAATTTGATTACTGAGAAAATTCGAATTTTTTTAGACAAATATGCCTCAGAGATAAAAAAAAAAGATCATTTTTAAAAATATTTAAGTGATCCCAAATCGATAGCTTTGTTTTTATTAAACTAAGTAGATTTGACAGGTAAATATGATTTGCAACTATTGGACTTGACATTGCGATATGAGCCATTTCTGAGGGAAACCATTTGAAAAAAATTGACCAAATAAAAATAGCGGTTTTTTTTTTTTTAATTCTTTTAAAATGTAAACATTACATATTAAAACTTGCAACTTGTTTTGCCTAATCCGTAGCCTTGCATGTTTAAATAATTTGTTACCCCATAATGTGCGCTGATGTGGACTGACATCATTTTCAGACTAGGGATAATATTTTAAAAAGCTTTAACAACCATACAAAAATATATCTATTTGGAAAAATTTGGAAGGTGCACTATTTTTCAAATTTGGACCGGTACTGTACGTTAAGAGTTCAGATTAAGTCATAAGTATTCTACTTTGTTCCAGATTTCTAGATGATTGATTTATAATGGAATGACATAGTCCATTGCAATATTCGAAGCTTTTTGGTGAACATGCCACATCAGAAAAGCCACTTATTAACAGCAATTACGGGATGCCGGTAATGCTGTACTGAGGATAGTTTTAAAAAGAATGAGCTGTCATTAAATGTCATTTGGACGGACCTGTGATGGTATCATCCGGTAATAAGACATTTCCGAATGGTTATTTTGGTACTTATGCTACCATCCATGGGGGGTACTAGCATCATTGCACGTTAGCACAAAACTTATGCCTTACCGTAGTATATAGTAGTAATCCAAAGTTTAAATCCGGTTTTGTCCCCGTAAACGGGGGTGGCCGGATTCACCTCACACTGGCAGCAACCGCCCCTACTCGCTTCCTTCCACTTCACAATCACCCGATTCAATGCATCCTCCTCCTCAACCCAACCCTCCCACTCTCCTCTTCCACTATGCTTCTTCCATGTCTTCCTTTTGTACGTCCCCCTCCTCCTCGAACCTTCCACCTCGAACTCAAAACCTCTGACGGCATGCTCGTCATCCCTCCTCAACACATGCCCATACCAACCAACGTACACTATTCGCCTCGCCAACCGGTCCCCATCGCTCTTCCAAATCCAACATCCGCATCAAGTCCTCTTCTTCATCCTATCCCTCAATTTCACCCCACACATCGCTCTAATCATTGCTCTCTCTGTCCGCCTCAGCATCCCCATCTCATTTTCGGCCAGAACACGCCCACGATCTCGCTCCCTACGCATCACTGATACTCACACAGCTCTTATCCACCATTCCTTTCATCTCCAGGGATATCTTTCCTTGCAACAACTCCCAACATTCCCTAAACTCACCCACCATACCTCACTCTAGCTTCACATCCACCCTCGCATCCACCACCCCCACTAACCTTGTCCCCAAGGTATGTGACTCCTTCACGGACTCCACCTCATCACACATCTTCTCTTGTTCCACCATCACCTCCTGCTCCATTCTCGCATCTTCCGCACATAAAATCTCCTGCCAAGCTGGGGTCACTCTCTTCATCTTTTACATCTCCCATGTATCCATTTCCCACTTTTCCACAAAACCACACTGAATTTGGCTTTTAACACACCCTCTGTCTCACACCGCCCCAGGGGTCTACCTTACTCAATACCATCTCCCTCTCCACCCCGCTCACTAGCACTTTTGTCTTCCCATGGTTACCTAAAACGGGAGACCCCGTATAACAGAATTATATTAAACCATATACACTATAAATCCTTATTGACCAATAGCGAGTATTTCATGAATAAACGGAATTATATTACCCAACAATGAATTAACAAAACCATCTCGTCTTCCCATGTCTATTTACAAAATCGCGCTAGTGTAACCGTTTATGGCGATACGACCGGCACGTTTAGTTCATACATGCCCATAGAGCATACACATTATGAAAGCATCATGTGTGAATGTCGGATGCTAACTGTGCCGTCCGTATCGCATAACACAAATACATCCCATGCAACATGTAGCATTCAAGTTAAAACGTTGGGTGTTATAGGGGCTCTGAAACCACCTTTGTCGTTGGATTTTTTACCAAAAGGTCATTGATGAATGAAGTACATTCCAATATGACCACATGACAAGAAAACATGGCGTGCGAAAGAGAATAATAATTGGAATCCACATGGACACCCCATTATACATTACGGTAATTTTAAGTGAGAAAGCTAAAGACATCCGAGTGAATTTTGTCCTAAAGTGGGCCTGCCCTGCCATAACTTAACATGTCCTTAGATAGACTTAGTTATACGAATGTAACCGACTCATATTCCTTTTCACTGACTCCTACTCATTTTTGTCACAAATCATTCGCACAAAGGTCACAGGCTGCGTCAAACAAAGATGGTTGCCGCAAGCAATCCACTTTGGCGGTGGGGCTTTCTTGTGAACCATTTTTACCGCATTTCGTTTTTTTGTAAATGGGGATTTACTGAGAAAATTTCGCCTTGTTTTAGACAAATAGTGCCTCAGAGATAAAAAAAAAAAGATCATTTTTAAAAATATTATTTAAGTGATCCCAAATCGATAGCTTTGTTTTATAAAAACTAATAATTTTGACGTAAATATGATTTGCAACTATTGGACTTTGAAATTGTCCGATTTGACCATGTTCTGAGGGAAACATTTAGAAACAAAATTGGAAAAAAATAAAATAGCGTTTTTTCGCATTTAGGTTATTGGACTACCTACTGCGAAATAAACTTGAAACTTGTTTTGCCTAATTCCTAGCTTTCATTAAATAAAATAATGTGTTTACCATAAGTGCGCTGATTTGGACTAC
This sequence comes from Ophioderma brevispina, assembly GCA_023653785.1. Lineage (NCBI taxonomy): Eukaryota > Metazoa > Echinodermata > Ophiuroidea > Amphilepidida > Ophiodermatidae > Ophioderma > Ophioderma brevispina. Next base: position 77,200 of record JAMKCH010026372.1, read on the forward strand.
AATCATTTCAGACTAGGGCTAATATTTTAAAAAGCTGTTACACAGAACCATAAAAAAATATATATTTGAAAAATCTTGAAAGGTGCACTATTTTTCAAATGTACCGGTGTCCCTTTAAGAGTAAGATTAAGTCATTAATTATATACACTTAGATTTTCTAGATGATTGATTTCTAAGGAAGACCCTAGTCCATTTGCAATATTCGAAGGGTGAACATGCATCATCAAGAAAGCCACTTATTACAAGCAACTTACGGGAATAGCCGGTAATGCTGTCTGAGATAGTTGTAAGAAAGCATGAGCTGTCATTTAATGTCATTTGGACGATCATGTGATGGTCTCATCGCTTTAAATAAGAATTTCCGAATGGTTATTTGGTCTATGCTAATTTCCATGGGGTACAGCATCATGCACGTAGGACCCCAAAACCTATTCCTTTACCGTGTATAGTAAGTAAATCCAAATTTCTTTAGGTTTAAATCCGGTTTTGTCCCCGACAACGGGGGTGGCCGGGATTCACCTCACACTGGGCAGCAACCGCCCTTACTCTTCCTTCCACTTCACCGATTCAATGCATACTCCATCCTCAACACAACCCTCCAACTCTCCTCCCTCATGCTTCTTCATGTCTTCTTTGGACGTCCCTACTCCTCGAACCTCCACCTCGAACTCAAAGACCCTACTTTCTTAAGGCATGCTCGTCATCCTTCCTCAACACATTGCCAATACCAACGATACACTATTCGCCTTCGCCAACCGGTCCATCGCCTCTCCAAACCCAACATCCGCATCAAGTCCTCAGTCTCATCCTATCCATCAACTCACCCCCCACATCGCTCTTATCATTAATCTCTCTCTGTCCTCCTCAGAATCCCCATTCATTTTCCGCTCAGACACCAAGCTCGCTCCCAGACAGATCACTGATCTCACACAACTCTTATACACCATTCCTTTCATCTTCAAGGATATCTTTTGCCATGCAACAACTCCCAACATTCCCTAAACTTCACCCACCCATATTTCCCTCTAGCTGTCACAAGCCACCCGCATCCACCACCCCACTAACCTTGTCCCCAAGGTATGTGGACTCCTTCACAGACTCCACCGCATCACACAAATCTTTCCTCTTGTTCCACCATCCCTCCTGCTCCTTCTCGCATATTCCGCCAAATAAAATCTCTTGCCAAGCTTGGGGTCACTCTCTTCATCTTTGGACATATCCCATGGATCCATTTCCCGCACTTCTCACACCACACTGAGTTTGCTTGTACCCTCGTCCCAACACGCCACATGGTTCTACCTTACTCAATACCACCTCCCCTCCACCCCGCTTCACTAGCCAATTTTGTCTTCCAAGGTGACCTTAACTGGAGAACCCGTACAACGAATATATTAAACAATATACACTATAAAATAATTAGTGGACAACCATATCGAGTAGTTTATAGAAAAACGGAATTTTATTACCCTAACAATGAAATAAAACATCTAGTCTGACATGTGCTTATTTAAAAATCGCGCTAGGGTATATAACGTGTGATGCGATACGACCGGCAAACGTTTAGGTTCATACTATCTACGTGCCGGCCGTAACGCATAACACACTACATATCCCATTATACAGTAGAATCATACATCTTCAAACATGATGCTTTCATAATGTGTATATGTGTGTGAAGATGTATGATGCTAGTGTGCCGTCCTGTATCGAATAACAACAAATACATATCCCTGTACAGTAGCGCGAATTTTCAAAATAGCGCCCACGGTCAGACAAAATGGGTTTAATTCGTTTTATGGTTAGTATAATTTCATTTTCCCATGAAACCACTCCATGTGTTCAATAATTGTGTTTATATCGTATATGTGTAAGTTATCTTGATACAGGTTCTCCTTTACAGACCCTTACTCTGTACCGTAATACAATAGCCAAATGAATGCAGAACGAATTTAATACAAATTATACAGTAAGTTCTGCAGAGCGAGTACGAGCGTGCGTGTGCGTGAGAGGATAGGGAGAGAGTAGTAGGGAGAGAGAGAGAGCATTTACAAACAAGCTTCAACGAGCAGTGACAACTTATAATTAGGATGATGTCACCTAGTCTATTTACAATTTCTCTCAGCAAATTATACCGCGGGCCAGTGAGCCCCAGTGATAAGGAAGTAGTGCATATAAACATACGCACGCCCAAAGCCGGTGCAATCACCAATGTTGCCAAATCCACGATTTGGTCGCCCAAACTGGCCGACTTGGCTAATCGGCCCAGCGAACTGCAAAAGGCCCACGGCAAAATTTTGCTTATTTTTTCACTTTCAATAGACCGACATTGTGTAAAAAAGTAGAGATAAATACGATTTGAAAGTGTTTAAGTTGTTCTTACACACAATGATGTTCTTGCTACAACAAGCATAGAAATGAATCAAGAACACCGCCGTAGGGTCATTGTGCAGCCGTGTATGACTGATGACAAATGGCTGCTGTCAATCAGTTGCGATACAATAAAAAGAAAAAGAAAGAGAGCGAGCACCAAAGTTGTTCTATATAGATAGAGAGGCAAAAGTTACGTCATCTTAGAAATTCACGTCTCGCATGTTTTGCCGACCACAAAGAAAACAGAGTATCAACACGAGAAAGCAATGGTGCCTCCGCTTCTTCCACATACTGTGGGTGCAGCTTGCATATACACTAATCGGTAGTGATACAAATTAATGTATTGGGTAGAGGTGGCCAGTGTAATAATAGTGACTGGATCATTGTGCTGAGATACTCTTTTTTCTCTAATGCAATGCAGCGCTTAGGTGAAAAGATGTATCATTGAGGCGGTTTATTTAAAATCAAGACGACTGATGTGTCTTTTCATTGGTGTTGTGGGCCCAGGTAGGACAAACAAAAAAAAAAAAAAAAAAAATTAACCACCCAATAGCACCGCAACATCCAACAACTGAATTTTGGCGGATTGTTTGTTATCGAATTAACATTATGTGTGTATACTAAGCACCCAAAACTGATAATTATTCCGTGCAATATCAAAAATGTCAGCGCCGAACGGACGATTGGTTTTGAATGCGTTCACCCCCCTGGTTGAGCCCTCCTGGAAAGCGAAATTTCGTCCATAGTTACTTTCATCTGAACAATATCATTGCATGATGTGAGTTTCTATGGTTATATGATGTATTGTACTACGGCATGAGTCTGCATTTATTCCGTGAAGGTTTATATGATTAAAAATGCGGCCGAAATCGCAACAAATCACTCGCTAGTCTAAGTGGGTAAGAATGCTTCATAATATCTCCTCGGCCCAAGTTCGAATCCCCACTGTGCTCAATTTTTGAGAAATTAATTTGTTTCGAATTTTGTTCAAGTGAATAGATCGAGGCCAAAATGATATTAACGCAAAAAGTATGGTTTAAATGCTCCCTAACTTCAATTTTGAGCGCTTTTTATTTTTTTCGGCAACTTTTCGGCGATTTGGGCGATTTCTCGCGCGCCTGCCCTCGAATTGGGCTGATAATTTTTGGCAACCCTGCAGTGTGTATGCATAAGCACGAGGTGATCACGCTGGACCGGCTGGGTTATTAGCATATTTTCTGAATATTACAAAGGTACCTATGGTGAAAGTGTTCAGGTTGTTTTGAAATTTGGCTCGAATTTTCAGAAGGGTCGAATGCAACTACCTGAGCAGTTGTAATGGACAAAGAAAGACAGATCACATTGTCTAATAAAGCAGCATTTAAAGAAATGGAAAATTTGCCTTATTTTTCTTCACTAGGCTCCTATATGAGTTCTATCATATAACCACGCTTACTATTTCCCTTAAGTGCGACAACCACCTTTATTTAAAAATTCATAAATATTTCAGGTTTTAAAGGTCAGATAAGTGTAGAAAAGTTGCAGATAAGTGTATATTACAACAGTTGCATTCACTGGGGATTTGAGAATTAAGATTAGGTACTGTAACTGAAATAATATTTTGTTTGGGCTGAACTTGATACGTGAACAAGCGAGGATATTTTCGATCTGGTTTTTTTTTATATCTAGTACATTAAGACCTTTACGCACCTGTTATATACTTCTCACGGAATATTTCGCAAAACCAAAAAAAAAATAATTTGCGAATTATATTCTGCTTAAAAAGTTTGCAACTGTGATCTGCAACGCATGCCTTCGGCAAGTTAAAGACAAGTGAATTTAAAATGAACTTTACCCGTATTATTATGGCCATTATCATGATTAGTCATGTAAATGGAAACTGGTGTCGGTGTCAGGCACCTGCAGCTGGATATCAGGTACCATCATTTCAAGGAGTATCAGAATAAAGTAACTGGCTACTCGATGGATGGTACGTGGATTTATTATCGCGATCACACTATGGAATGTAAAAAGAGGAGGTATAGGTTCTTTCCCACATGCATTTCTTCCAATACAATTTTTGCACTGGTTATCCATGAAATTTGTAGTGACAACAAGTACTTAAATTTCCAAGATGGGGATGAGTTTTGCATTTTAGTACTTTTTATCACTATAAATTCATGTGATATAAACCAGTGAAAAAATTGTATTGGAAGTATTGCATTGTGGGAAGAAAAATATTCCTCCTCTTGAATGTAAAATCGGGTGTATGTTGTTGATTTCACCATACACAAACTAACTTTACACTACTTCTGGTTCCACTTCAGCAGAGTTAAGATTTCTGCCTGGGGGGCACACAGTTCTAACAAGTCTAAGGCGAGGCCACATGCACTCGCGAGTTTTGACTAACAGACCTACCCCCAGGAGCAGGTCCCTCACCAACCTCAAGGGGCAGCTATTGGTTTTTCTGCTCATTACTGATTTGTCGTTCACTCTAATCAGGCCGTATCATGGGGGGTGGCCCCCCAAAAATGACAAAGGTCCGCTGTATGAGGTTCGCTGTGTCATTTGAAGGTCCGCTTGTGATGTTGAAAGTTTGTCGCTTGCCTAAATTTTGGTTATTGTCCATGGTATATGAATGAAATAGCAGCGCTTAAGAGTGTGTGCCCCTCTGATTAATACACCTGAAATTCCTAAGTCAGGAGATGAAGGTTCTTTAAATCTCTTGATATTTTTCTATGGGTTAGTTTGGATGAAACATTCACTTGTGGAACTATTCCCTCTTACACATACCAGTGTTTCTCGATCATATTGCCTGGATTTTTTTGCACATTTCAGCATTTTTTGAGGATATGTAAATACCTCTTTATTTCGTATTTTTCAATATATCTTTTTATTACTTTTTTACGATGTTATATATATATTGGTTTGTAAATGCATATTAAAAAAAATGGGGTTTATGCATGTCTTCAGTGTTGCTATTATGTGTAAAGACCTGTAAAATTGCGAATTTTTAAACACAAAAACATGTCTTTTTAAATTGACGTTTTTCTTTCGGGCAGTAATTTTTCTCGTTAAAACTGGTATGAGTACAAAGTCTAAGGACGTCCAAGAAAATATAAATTTTTCACCGTTTGGTTTTTCATTTTTAGTTTAGGGAAAAATCGCATTTTATTTTTAACCCGCATCTTACCATCATTTTGAAACCCCTTCAGCAAGGGTTGGCTACCACCCCTCCGGGATTCCTTATTAAAGCACCTGTTACTTAGTTTTGTACCAATGGATAGCTCTGTCTTTCTCCTTACATTGATACCAAAATGAGTACCAACATACCTAGTATAAATATTCACAACGGGTATGAACTCTTTACATAGATATCCACGTGTACAATGGGCAAAAATTCAATTTTACAATCAAAGAAGTTAGGAATACCAGATTTGCAGATTACATCATCATTTTTACTTTATAAAAAAAGGTCAGTGATTATTCATGAAGATAATATTATACGTTATATAATAGTTTAACAGTACCTACACAAACGAATATCAAAACAACAAATTCTGACAGGGTGGGGGGGTCTTTGTTATGTGAGTTTTAATAATTAGCTGAAAATATTACCGTATTAATGAACAGCCAATGGTCGATTGCCTGATGGCCAGGACCACCTATAAAAACGAACGGTCCCAAACACGAACACGATAACTTTCTATGAATGCCAATAAACCTTTTTAACTTATTAGCTCCCCTTTTTTCTCTCGTCTCCAAACAAGACTTGGCCAATAACCTGTCATTTGTTAATTAGGTTTACTGTAGTTAGAATTTGTTAATGGTAATGTAGACATGTTTTATGTATTTTTAAACACCTTTTAATGGGTCAAAACACCCTATTTTGTGGATACTTTGGCATCATTAAAATAGGTTTGCCATGGTGCAGTTTATGCCTAAATTTATTTACAGTAAGTGATCGCAATTTACCACACCGAATGTGGTAACTTTGTTCTATCAATGTTACAAATACTTGAAACTCTTTTTGTTACGGAAACAAAATGTGGCGGAAAAGAAAATGTCAGATGCTGTCACCTACAATCCCGGTATAGAAGTTTTTTTTATAGTACTCCGGCCTCATAGCCCACCTACATGGTAAAGAATAGGGCCTCGATTCAGTTGACGCTTATTCCATTGTCATCTTATGAGCCCGACGTAATGGCTCCCCGGATGATTATATCTAATTTTACACCGGTCAAATTTAGTTTCCCACTGTGATACCTTTTTACATGCATTGAAAGGCATATGGCATCAATTGAGATTGCACTGACGTAGGCATATAATATAAGCTTGAGCCCAACCCTAAACACTTAACCCCCACCTCCCCATCAATGTTGGGTGGTCTTAAAGAGCAATTTCAGTTAATGTTTCAACATTGACCGGGGAGAGGGAGGGCTTCGTTTATATTGGATGTGTGCAAACGATGTTTTCCTGCGTAACATTGTAGTAAGTTAAAATCATGACATTACAAAAACATTACCCCAATACAGCGTTCACGGAACGGAACGCTCTTCTGCCATCGCGTTTTTGAATGGGGACAAAGGTCACATGAGGTCCACAAGGTCAAAGGTCAACCAAACCATAGGACAGACATACCCAAGGATCATTGCATCAAGTGTCATGAAACTTGTTGACATAATACACCCAAGCAATTTTATAATCGACCACGTTGGGGCCATGACCTCTAGATGACCTGGACCTACTCTTGAGAGGTTAACTGTGGGGCACTACCTACGCTGTCGTAAGTACGTATAGCCTGTGTCTATAATTGAAAACGTAAATTGAAACCAGCGTTTGAAAATTCTCAAGAATGGAAAATACCGAAATGCTTGTGGGAAAAGGGTCGGCCCGTAATCGATTGCTTGTGTCACTTTTCCGTGTTTGCGAGCACCGAAGTAAGTACCCGACAAAAACTTTCAATTTTCTCGCTAGTCTATCGGTTCGACCCAATTACGGTACATATTAAAACAAAACAAGTAACGGAATCCCCCCCCCTCTGATCAAAAATCTCCATAGAACCCCTTCGTTTCCCGGATTATTGTGAATTAGTTTCATTTGCATGGCAATTCGCTATGACGGACCTTATAACGTTAATCTCGCGCGCAGTACTAATTTAGATAATTATTTTTTTTCGGAGTCTGTGAAACGACTACACACTTCCGCACCGCCGTAGGGCACTACCCAAGGACCATACATGCAAGTGTCTGAAACTACATGTGTGCTGTGAAACTCAGTGGGTAATTAGTTTAGGCTTAACATTTTACCAAGACGACGAATACCCACACTACAAAAGCAATCATGTGCGCCCTCTTGCAGACGACACAAAAATCACATTTCAAGTCAAAATGCTAAGTAACCCTTATTCCTGTACCCTTACATTAAAAAGGTTGTGTCAATTCCAATTTAATTTTTGGAAGTAAGGTTATCGGCAGTGGCCTCTTCCGCAGAGAATTATGTTTAATCGGGTGGAGAACTTGACCGTAGTAATTTTTACTGACAACTACGTGCGTAGGGAGATGTGTGTGTGTGTATGTTGTGGGGGTTGGTGTTGATAGGTTGTGGCGATGTGTGTGTGGTGATTTGTGATTGTGTAAATAATGTAGTGAAGCCATCATAGTTATTATTTTGTGTCTGACCAGTAATATAAGCACTATCTGAGCTAAAATAGCACGTTTTAAGGGTACATTTAAGGTGTTTAAAATTAAAACGTGGGATACTTTACATATTGTTATTTACATAAGGGGCAAAAAACCCAATGTGATTTTTTGATAGTTTGCAAAGTAATACCAAAGGTTATGTTATGACATATATTTTTGTTTCTCCTGGTGGACTGCCGTGAAAAATTCTATGGCCCCAATTTAATACTATTTTAAACGCACAAATGCAAAAATCGGGTTCATAATGTAAGCATTCCGCCAATACTAATTGATGAAGATAACAAAAATATTTGGCTACCCATGCTCCTATGAGGTTATTGAAACTAGGTTATAAATATCCTGTGTCAGACATACAGGAATTATCAGTGTTACAGTTTAAAAGCAATATGCCATGTATTCGGCTATAGGTGATTTTTTTAATGAATGGCAAAATATCGTATTTTCTGTCTAGAAACACTGGTTCATGGTAGACTGATATTATGACTGTCATGAAGAATAAACCCTCAATATAGATTCATGTGACAAATATGGAAGGATATGTCCAACCTTCATCTTCCCGCCATCAGGTGGTTTTCTCTGACAAACACTCTTAATACTATTGCGTTACGCATTACTGTTGTTATTATATTGTTTTTTGAACGCTGCGATGATGTCATCTACATTATGACTGATATACGCAGTTCCTATTGGTTTGGTAAGCTATAAATTGATCATTAGTATCTCAAGTAAAACTGATTCCTGACAAAGAAATAGAAAATCATTATCCTTAATAAACTGAGGCAATCCAAATTTTGCGGAAATCGGTTTTGACTTGCCTTCAGGGCACTTTCCACTCAACTAAAATAGGTGCGGTGATTACATGGAGTGAGGGCGCCTATCCACGGTGGCTACCATGCAGCTTTACCGATTCATTTATTTTGTTGTATTGTAGCCTCCAACAGACAAAAACATATTTTCTAAATTACAAACCTGACATATTTTATTATTCCGTACTTTCATTAATTCATTTTGTTAGTGGATCCAGCATTGAAAAAGCGAAGGCGATGCATCTCAAATGTTTTGAAGAGCACCGAATGCATCCAGTGAGATTAAGACGGTATTAAAAAATCAAGACTGGTAAATTTAATGTATTGATAGATTTCAAATGTTTTTTTTTTAATTTTAGTCCCATTTAAACACATAATTTTCTCACAAAAGAGGTAAACGTTTGTATTATGACACACGTCAAGTTCCTGTCAAAAACACCCCTATTTTTGTTTCGTTGATACCCATGATACACTCTCATGTATATATCGCTGTGATCGAACCACCTCCCAATTTTTCCACTCTCACAAAAGATATGCAAATTAGCCAATTTTGAATTAAACGAGGCAATTTCTATAAACATTTGCATCGAAACTCCTGTTTTGTAAAGTACTACTTAGAGACCCTCAATTTAAAGACCCACTTTCAAATGTCACCAATGGACACTTACTTTATTTGGTGGGACAAACCACGACCATTTCAGACGTATTCGTAATAATTTAAATTGCTTTCTAATACAGTTGAATGCTCAGTTATGGTTAGAGTAAATCAGAGTCCATTGTTGCCACCGTCTTATTTACCGTCGATGAGATTTGGTAAAACAGATCAACCATTGTAATGTAACGCACGCACATCTTTTGCTGGACGACCTCGTTAACATTGGAAGTTTTCAAATGTTCACCTTGATACATCAATAATAATTTCTTTCCAAGTACGAAACCTAGGTCGCGTCCGCAACTTGAGGAACAAGAACAACCTTTTGGGGTCCCCTAAGATCAAATCAAACGTCTGGCCATTTGTTCATTTTCGCATACAGTATAGAATCATGTTGTTAAAGCCACTATAGCGATATCTTCAAAATGTAGACAAATCACTCCCACTATATTTCATCGATGTCCATTGTTTACATTGGAAATCGCTGTAGTAAAAACCTCTGTAATTGACTAAGCTCAATCCGCCGTATTTGTCAAGAAATGACGATTTTCATGCATTGTCTACTAATAAAAGTTGGGATCCGACTTTTTTCAGGTCTAGAACAGTCGTAAATGACATCCTCAAGACCACTTTAAAATGCTTTAATGTCTGTTTCACCAAGAACAGTAATATAAGGTGTTGATATGACCTAACACTAGCAATTTGGAAAAAAAAGACTGATAGTGGCTTTAGCTGTTTGCGTACATTTTGGTCTTCTTTTTTTTTTTTTTTTTGGCATGAGGGCGGTTGACCGAATAACTGACTGACTGCATTACGTACCGTAAAGCGCTTCAATGCCTCATTTCCTGGCAATATTTCTGAAATATGAGGTCTCGCTTTATGTAAGGTAAACGAAAATAACAATTTTAATAATAGTCTTATTATGTAATCTGCTTTATCAATCAGTAGTATTATACTTAAATCAATCGCGAAATTTACGCAGAAAGTGATAAAATTAATTGTCTTCGCTTCAGATTGCGTGACCTGCGTGTTGTGGTGATATCCTTACCCATTTCTGGAGTAGCCGCGAAACAGTCAGGCGCTCTCAACTCGCTCATTGCATGGAAAATGAGGTTTAGTACAAGAGGGCGTGATTGTATGAAGACTATGTAGAAATGTTTCAATCTTGAGAAGTGAATCTTTTATATTCTAACCTTCTAGGTTCAGTATACACCTTACGTCAAATGCTGAAAAACTGGTAAATACATATTAACCGGTTCAAATTGAAATTGAAATTTATTTCCTTTCAGAAAGTTGAATTTTGTTTCGAATTACGTCATTCAAAAATACGATAAGTATATGTCATGACAGTGATACGCTATAAAAGTCCACTCGCTGTATTGTTAATTTAGGGAGTTTCCGTAACCTGACCCATCTGACACACCTTTTTCTGACACACTTATGAATTCGGAAACCCTTCACTGAATAAAGCACAGGTTTATTCCGTTAAGGTTTCCGAATTCATCAGCGTATCAGAAAAAGGTATGTCAGATGGGTCAGGTTACGGAAACTCCCGTTATTTTAACGATTAATTCAAGATCCTATTCTAACATATTCTGACCAAAATACCCTGTCGAAGATGTTGTGTATGATTAACAATGCCTTAACACAATTTCAAAATATCGCGTCCTTAAGGATACGTTTTAGAAATGAAAGTGGTTATATTTCATAACAATATGGCAAGTGCAAATTCAGCTCTAATGTCTTGTTTTGCTCATAGTCATATTTTTTGTCATATGTTTTGCAATTGTCATATTTTCTCTGAGATACACTGTAGACATGGCCGTACGTAGGATTTAAATTGGGTGCGGAACTTAAAGTAGCAACGAGCGATTTCAAAATAACAGGTATCCCTAAAAATATGAAAATTCTGATTTTTGCACTGGTCTGAAGCTTTCTATCAAAAAATATCACCATCTAAATGGATAAAGCTGAGTTTATTTTTTTTTGTAAAAAAAAGTGTGGAATTTCTGATTTCCTATAGGAGCAAATAGGATATGCAGCCTATGTTTTCTATTGAAATATAAGCATAAATGTATGGATCTATTGAGTTTCTAATCTATCACTACATCTATCAATACATGTCACAGAAAATGTGTATGACTTGAAATCTCTCGTTGCACCTTTAATGGGACCTTCTTGTACAAGTTGCCTAACCCCCTTAAAGTAGTCCGTTTTATGTGTCGTCTGCAAGAATTGCAGAAGGCACATAGGGATTACTCTGGTCGTATGTCTGTGTGTCTGTGTATCTGTGTATCTGTGCACGTGTGGGTGTGTGTGTGTGTGTGTGTGTGTGGTCAAAATGTTAACCCTTAGTAAGTTGCATGCTGTATGAGTTCCGTAAGGGCTATGGTGATGTAACTTGGTGGAAAAGAGGGGGTGGGGTGGAGCGATATGTTGGTGACCTCAAGTGACCATGATGACCTCATATGACCTTTGGCCGGTCAAAATGTGAACCCTAAATATATTGCATGCCATATGAGTTGACCTCATGTGACCTGTGGAAATTTTTGGACCTTTTCATTAAAAAAATCAGGAAAAGGTGGAACTTTTTTCTTCTCCTTTTTATGTATGGGGGGGGCATTACGGGTTATTGGTTCTGCAGAAAGATGTTAGGTCACAGCTTCCCAAACAAAATTTCTTCCATGACCTTCGTTCATTTTCGTTTCGTTTTCCATGAAATAATGAAGTATATGGTCAAAGTTATTGAACTCACAGCAGAAGCTCGAGGGTTATTTAACACTTAAGTGACCGGGGGATGGACCCGCAAAATTTGTTTTCGCGCTGATCGCTTTACGCGTGGGATTTTTTCGCCGATTTGTTTTGTAATTGTCTGACTTTTAAATGCGCTTCTTTTCATACCAAAAAAATAAAAATAAAATCGGCCAAGCCGTTAATGAGTCAATTATTGAGGGTCCCATGGACCCCCCTAAACGGACACTAATGGGCACTAACGGAAGTCAGCTGAGAATATTTTTAAAATCAAAGAACCAAAGCATTTTTGCTGATATATGTTCACACATACATATAAGTAAACAATTATTAGTAACATTAAAAATAATTAACCCTTTATGTGCTGAAAACAAACAATTTCATCGTGGACGTTGCTAAACCGTACAGTTACTGTACAAAATCTATGGGAAAATGACGTGTATTGTGCACCCGTAAAAAATACAGGATTCCCTAAAACTGCAAGTTTTGGGTTAAATATATGTAATTTGGGTCTTCCAGAGTAGATATCAACATAAAATAAGTTTTCAAAAAGTTTTTTGTAAGCGCAAGGCTCATTTGAATGTTCCGTCTTTTTGCCCAATTTTCGCGTGTTTTGAAAACAATGTTTTTCCCCCTTATTTGCAGCCCAAATAACAAATTTAATTTTTTATTGCTGATTTGGGGTTGCCTTATGACCTATCACAAGTGGAATCAATTTCGGCGACTTATCTTCTGTAGTCGCCGAGTTTATTCGCCGATTTAAAACGTCCAGTTGGCTTACATCTTCTCTCCCGCTTGGAGCAATCTCATTGCCGACCACTTTCCAACTGCACACAGCCACTCATGATGCGCGCCAACTCATCGGCTACCGCTTCCAAACCGCTCATATGTTCAAGCCGAACTTCCCGATTCCAAAACCCGCCACGATTTTTTTTTAGGTGCAAGGTTTTTTTTTTTTAATTTGCCACGTGCTCCCGACCACAAAAGACTGCAGAAGACTGTACAGGACAGTCCCAGACTTGGCCAAAACTACACCTGAAAGAGGAAAATTACTCACGATTTTCGAAAAATTGCCAATCAGCACCAGTCTTGAGCAGTCTGGAAGTGGTTTTCTAGCAAATAATCGGTAAGACTACAGAAGATTGTACAGAACAGTCCCAGACCTTGCCACAACTACACATTAAAAAGAAAAACTGCTCACGATTTTCGAAAATTTGCCCATCGGCACCAGTCTTGAGAAGTCTGGAAGTGGTTTTCTAGCAAAAAATCGGCTGTGTGACTGAGTCTTAAGGATGCCTAAAAGATATAAGTAAGGAAGTACACATAGTCACAAAGAAAAGAATATATTACAAATAGCCATTACTGATCATATCGCTGCAGAGTCATCGACTGGGAAGGGGTCACCATCATCGATTAAGAAGCTAACCAGTTCAAGAGAAAAGTCAGGGAGGCATATGGGATTAGAAAGCGTGCACAAACCATCATGGACCGAGACATAGGCAGTTTCAATGCTTATACCATCACATCCTGCGAACAAGTTTACAAGCAGTTTCCCCGGGACAAGCAACAAACCGAATCACTTTTGAGAAAAAGCCATCATCCGACGATGGCGAAAGCTAAAGTCTGGGAGTGATTTCTGGATTTGTTTTACATAAATTTATCTCAAAAATTATTAAAACGATAAAAATGAGCAAAATAATGAGTTCCATTACTATCAATGACAAAGTGTTTACAGCTACACTCTCTGGGAGTGTAGTGACCCCTGGAGAATATTTCGGTTTACATTTTTCAAATATAAACTCGTTAAAATTCGTCTTAATATATTTAAAACACTTCTTCTTCGTATCGTTTCCAAACACTGTGGTTCTCAAAATATGATCCAGCCAGAGATGGGTGCAACGTCTGGCTGCTTCACTGAATTCCGCAAGGTTTGTGCATTGTTGCTCCAGCAGTGGGCAGACCAAGAGATGTTCCATTGTCTGTGATGCTGTTCCACAACCACAAGTAGTGTCCTGATCTGCTTCCAGGTAGCCCCACTCAGTGGCGTAACCAGCTATTTTTTCAGGGGGGCAAAGGGGGGCACATATATTTTCAGCGGGGCAAGCATATATTAAAATTTGTTAGTATAGTATATGGCCTATGTAAATCACTTATTTTTTTTTTTTTTTTTTTTTTTTTTTTTTTTTTTTTTTTTTTTTTTTTTTTTCCACTTCTGCAAACAAACCTTAGGTCGGCCAATTCTAGTTCTCAATCTTTCGAGGCATCGCCGGTGGGAGATGCTCACCACGTTCAATACCAATAGATGTTACTTGGTTGATGGCAAGTCTTTCTTCCACAAGGCGACTCTCTTGAGCTCCTTAGAGACTGTTTCAAGAGGTTGGACTTTGCCTAAGAAACCCTCTCCGGACTTAAGGCGGTTGGCAGCAGGTGTCTGCCAAGACACAGGGATACTACCTTTTGGTGTACAAAAAGAAACAGGTAACAATAATGTTATTCATTCTAGCATGGAATTGGTTTTATGGTTCCCTATTGACAATAAATCAATATCGTCGGGTGTATTACATCGTGACGGATGTTAAACAAAATACGAATTTTTGTTTCTGAGAAAATCGAATTTGAAAAATCGCGAACTCTAGAAGGTCGGTACACATCCCCACATAGACGATTCAAACATTCAAAATCCTATAAGAAACGAAATTAAAACCCTACGTCTTACCACGCCTTTTTTGTAACACGTTTTACAAGGGGGTACCTGACCCAACCCCCGAGAATTTGTTATCAAGCACCCGATGCTATGATTTTGATACTCATGGATAGCTATGGTCCTCCGCTTTCCAGATAACCAAAATAAGTACCAACATACCTAGTATGGTGGCCACAATGACGTAATCAAGTCCGCAAGTCGTTACACAAGTGGGCAAATTTTCCACGAAATTTGGCGAAAATTCGAGTTTCATTGCGGTTTTCAGCTCTAAATGATGGCAATTGGCTAGTTTTACCATAGACTAGAGTTTAGAGCATACCTGTTCCTGATATTTTCAAAATGCACATAAATATCGCGTGGGTGTGGCAACTCCCCCCCCCCCCCCCTGACCCTTTGACCGCTTCGACTTTGGACGGCATACCGCTAACTCCCGTGACGGTGCTACCTTCACATTTTTTTCGCTACAAATGACCGGAAAGGAAGAAAGAATGATTACCTAGAAGCTTTTTAATGAATAGTTTTTGGCATTTAGCGCAACGGAGCGAAGTTACTACCCCCCCCCCCGGTATACCTGACGAGGGTTACAACTGTAATTTTATTTTCGTAATATTCATGACTTCTTACTTAATAAAGTTGGATGTAACAAATTTGGAAAAGTTAGTCCATCATATACTCACACCAAAATTACGCAAATCGGCGATTATTTTCAGACATAGTGAGTTGATTTTTCCCTATAGTAAAGCATTATCAGCATCCGTCATTATGGAAAACAACAATCGCGCGGCGTTTCTGAACCATACCTTCAAACCAACGTGGCGTCATCGCCCCCGCGAACTGCTCAATTGGTTTTATTACATAATGATGCATTTGCGTGGCTGCCCGAGAATCACCGCTTAACTGTAATAGTAATATAAAATTTCTACTAATATCGAGATTTTATAAATTAATTACCTAATTTGCTTTAGTCAGTTAATAAATTTAAGATAGAATATTTACTAACAAAAGTATTTAAAAGCCCTGGTGGAATCAAGTATACACTTGTTTGACAGAGGGGTTCCAACATCCGCACTATGTAATATCACCACGTCTCTGTTATGCAACATACGGTCAAAATATCACAACAAAAAAATTGTAATTAAGATTAATGAAGTACTGTGCAGTTCGGCACTTGGCATTTTTGAAGATTTTGGTATTTAGTACTGTTTCCCTTAACTTCGTAAAAATGATAAAAATTCAACATCCGTCACTATGTAATACACCCGACGATATGTTTAGTTGTTTTAGTAAAAACATACAAACTAAGTGGGTAGTTGCTTTTTAGTAAAAAAAAACAACATACAAACTGTGTGGACATTAGACAATGCTATAAACGTTGGGCATCCCTATACAGTGTGAGTGTGAACTTATCAATGTGCCTCGTACATATAGTAGGGTTCAAAATTAAAGTCCCATTCTAGAAGTTTGGGGAAGAAGGTTTGAAGGTGTATTCTTGTACTTTCAAGGGTGCTGAACAAGATTTTTTGGGTCCAACCTCTGGGAGAAGTGGGGAACTTTCGCTAGAGGGCGTTTTTCAAAATGGCCGCCAAAATTCCAGAAAATGGTATATTAAAGCTAAAAACAGCTATCTAAGAGTTATTATGAAATCAATTTTGGGGTATTTCTTAACGCTAATTATTGTGTAATGCTATTCCAATAATTAGAATTTATGATAAGTACCCGTAGAGGGCGCTTTTTCAAAATGGCTGCCAAAATTCTGTATAATAGCCTTTTTTGAGACCATTATCAATTAATTATTATTGAATGCAGGTTTAAATCAAAGTGAAGATGTTGAAGGTATTTGTTTACATTTTGAAGGATGCTGAACAAGATTATTTTGGTCCAACCTCTGGGAAATGTGGGGAACTCTCGCTATAGGGCGTTTTTCAAAATGTCCGCCAAAATTCCAGAAAATGGTATATTTAAGCTAGACACAGATATACCGTATGAGAATCTAAATGAAATCAATTTTGATGTATTGCTGAATGCTCTCTATTATATAATGATATTTAAATAATTAGGATTTATGATAGGTACCTTTAGAGGGCGCTTTTTCAAAATGGCCGCCAGAATTTCTGAAAATTGCATATTAAAGCTAAAAAACAACCATCTAAGAGTCCAAATGAAATCAAATTTCGGTGTTTTTTAATACTAGTTATTATATTATGTTATTCCAATTATTATGATAAGTACCCATAGATGGCGCTTTTTCAAAATGGCTGCCAAAATTCTGTATAATAGCCTTTTTGGGACCGTTATCAATTAATTATTATTGAATACAAATATAAATCAATGTGAAGATGTTGAAGGTATTAGTTTACATTTTCAAGAATGCTGAACAAGATTATTTTGGTCCAACCTCTGCGAAATGTGGGGAACTCTCGCTAGAGGGCGTTTTTCAAAATGGCCAGCAAAATTCAAAAAAATTGCATAAAAGCTAAAAACAGCCATTTAAGAGTCCAAATGAATTCGAATTTCACTGTTTCTTAATGCTAGTTATTGTATTATGCTATTCGCAAATAGAATTTACGATAAGTACCACCTAGAGGGCGCTTGTTCAAAATGTGTCAAAATTCCATATAACAGTGTTTTGGGGCTGTTTTCAATTATTATCAAATTCAAATATAATCAAGTGACGGATTTAAAGTTTTGTTTTAATACTTTCAAGGATGCTGAAAAAAAATTTTTAGTCCAAATTTGGGAAATTTGATAACTCTCAAAGGCTTGCAAAATTCCAGAACTGACATCATACAGCTAAAAACAGCTAAGAGTACAATGATCTCAATTCAATTATTAATACAATACAAAAGTACAATCAACAGGTGGCCGATGTTTGAAAGTATTAGTTTATATTTTCAAGGAGTCTGACGCAAGAGTTTTTTGGGTCCAACCTCTGAGAAAATGTGCGGAAATCTCGATATAGGGCAATTCAAAATGGCTCAGCCAAAACTTCAGAAAACCACATATTAACAAGTATTAACAGCTATCTGAGAATAAAATAATTCATTTGGGTTGTTTCTTAAATGCTATTTATTGTGTACGCTATTCTCAAACACAAGGGTTTTATGACAATGCCCTAGAGGGCGATTTTTCAAAATGGCTGTCAAATGTCTTATAAAGGTTTTAGATACTAGTACCTGTTGATTATGTAATACATAAAATTATGAAATATTTTAGCAATAATCGCTGAAGCAGGGCAATACTATAGAAAATTTATCTCCCTTCAATTAGGCCAACATCCAAATATGTATTAAGGGAGATGACCCGATTTTTATATAAAATCTACTAAATTTAAATTCTGAAATGTAAAAAAAATACATTTATAATATATTAAATTTTGGCATCCATTTCGAAAAAGCGCACTCCTAAATATACAATAAAAAATCATATCATGTTTATTCTTAGATGGCTAAATTTAGCTTAATAAGCCATTTCTGAAATTTTGGTGGCTCTTTTGAAAACGCCCTCTAGCGAGATTTCCCCACATTTTACAGAGGTCGGACCTAAAATATCTGAGCATCCTTGAAAATATAAACGAATACCTTCAAACATTTTCACTTTGATTTATACTTGTATTTGTCAATAATGCGTTGATAACGGGCCCCAAAAAAGGCTATTATATGGAATTTTGGTTGCCATTTTGAAAAAAAAAACCTCTAGTGGTACTTATATTTTTAGAATTGCTAGAATAGCGAAATGCGATAATTAGCAAAAAGACACCCAAAATTAATTTCATTTTAGATGGCTGTTATTATCTTTAATATGTCATTTTCTGGAATTTTGGCAGCCATTTTGAAAACGCGCCCTCAATCCTTGTGATTGAAATAGCATTACAAAATAAATAGCATTAAGAAACAACCCCAAAATGATTTCATTTTGATTCTCAGCTGTTAATATATTTTAATATGCAGTTTCCTGGAATTTTGGCGGCCATTTTGAAAACGCCCTCTATCACGATTTCCGCACATTTCTCAGAGGTTGGACCAAAACAATCTTGTTCAGCATCCCTGAAAATATAAACAAATACTTTCAAACATCTGCACTTTGATTTATGCTTGTATTTGACAATAATTAATTGATATCATTTTTTAATTTTTTACACTTATATAGCTGTTTTTTAGCTTTAATATGTAATTTCTGGAATTTTGGCGGCCATTTTGAGGGTTATCTACATTTCCCAGACGTTGGACATAAAAAAAGCTTGTTCAGCATCCTTGAAAATATAAAAAACATCTTTAAAAATCTTCACTTTGATTTATATTTGAATTTGATAATAATTGAAAACACCCCCAACAGGCTATTATATGGAATTTTGACAGCCATTTTGAAAAAGCGCCCTCTAGGGGTACTTATCATAAATTCTAATATTTGGAATAGCCTTACACAATAATTTGCATTAAGAAATACAACAAAATTGATTTCATATTAACTCTTAGATAGCTGTTTTTAGCTTTAATATGCCATTTTCTGGAATTTTGGCGGACATATTGAAAAAGCGCCCTCTTAAGGTACCTATCATAAATCCTAATTATTTAAATACCATTATATAATAAAGAACATTCAGAAATACCCCAAAATTAATTTCATTTGGATTCTCCGACAGCCGTTTCTGGCTTAATATACCATTTTCTGGAATTTTGGCGGACATTTTGAAAACGCCCTCTAGCGAGAGTTCTCCACATTTTCCAGAGGTTGAACCAAAAATAATCTTGTTCAGCATCCTTGAAAATGTAAACAAATACCTTCAAACAACTTCACTTTGATTTATACTGGTATTCAATAATAATTAATTGATAACGGTCCCAAAAAGGCTATTATACGGAATTTAGGCAGCCATTTTGAAAACAGCGCCCTCTACTGGTACTTATCATAAATTCTACTTATTGGAATAGCATTACACAATAATTAGCATTAAGAAATACCCCAAAATTGATTTCATATTAACTCTTAGATAGCTGTTTTTAGCTTTAATATACCATTTTCTGGAATTTTGGCGGCCATTTTGAAAACGCCCTCTAGCGAGAGTTCCCCACATCTCCCAGAGGTTGGACCCAAAAAATCTTGTTCAGCACCCTTGAAAGTACAAGAAAACACCTTCAAACCTTCTTCCCCAAACTTCTAGAATGGGACTTTAATTTTGAACCCTACTAATATCTCTATGTGTATCCAGTAGGAAAAGAAGACGTTACATTTGACGTCCCTGCTGTTAGCTTTACAGCATAAAATCATTTGTTCTCTAATATTAACAAAATGCACACACTATTATAGTGAAGAACCAATAAGAAAAGGCATTGATAGATGGCAGTTCCCTACGCGTGCTAATTAAAACGCACTCAACCCGAAGGCCTGATAAGCGTCACGCAGAATGCGTTCAAATGCGTTTTGGAGGAAAATTTGATAGAGATGTATTTAGAATTTATATTACTGTTGACGCGTAGAATGAAGTTAATTTGTACGCGATTTTTATTTCCCTGTTTAACAATACAATGTGTATTTAGCACTTCCCGCTTTGGTGTGTGTCCTTTGTATTTCCAGGAAATAAAGGGCAGTCATCCATGTGTAATATCGCTTTTCCTTCTTCTTCGTCTTAGCCAGAGATGGGTACATGTCTGGCTGCTTTACTGAATTCCGCAAGGTCCTTGTTTGTTTATTGTTGCTCCAACACGGCAGACCAAGAGATGCCCCATGCATGTGGCTCTGCCCACAACCACAGGCAGTATCCCGATCCGCCTCCAGGCAGCCCCCCCCCCCCCCAGGAAACCCCAGATCGGCGGATTCTGGTTCTCAATCTGTTGAGGGCATCGCTCCAGCCCACGAGGAGACAGCTCCAGGTTGAAAACGCCTACCGTTCAATACAAATAGATGTAACGTGGTTGATAGCCAGATGATTCAGGAGGGTTGGACATTGCTTAAGAAACCTCTCTGGATTTAAGGCGGTTTTAGCCAATTTACAAAACCAAACGGGAAGAAACTAACCCGTCTTAAAATACAGTATATTTGGTTATTAAAGAGTTGAATGTGCGTATGTCCAAGCCTCAGTACGATCTCTCGGAGTTATTAACCTCGGGTATTACCGGAAGCTAAGATCGCTAATGAAGAGCGTCTTACTGGTTTTATTTTTAAGTGCCTTTGGTATTGCAAGGTCCATTGAATCGAAGTGGATCATGGAGGTTTATATTAATGTGGACGTATTGCAAATGTAAAAAGACAGAGTGCATTTCTAAAAAAAGTGGACATACTGTCTCCGTTTAAGAGGACACGGGTGCCGCCGGCGTGTGGGGCAGGAGTTATAGTCCTGCCGGGCTCACAGTTCCTGAACAATGGTGAACAATAGGGAAATCGAGTGCATTGGTTGACTCTTCACGCTTTATTCCGTTGTCGTCTATGGTGTCCCGGACTATGCATACCTTCCGGACTATTATTACTTTCACACCGGATTTGAAGGCAGATATGAGAACGGGCCGAGATCAATATTTTTTAGCCAAGTGAGTGTTAGAAAAATACATGTCGACCCTCCTTTTTGACCCCTTAATGACCTTGAATATACTTTGGGTAAACATGTGTCTTTGAAAGACGCCCTGTTGTTTTAAATTTATAGGCGAATTTCAGCTGAGTTGGAGGCATTTTTAGAAATTTACCTTTGGACCCCTTCATGCCCCTAACGACCTCAATGACTCGAAATGATTTGAACATGTTTGGAATGTCTAAGGAATAGATTTTAGTCAAAATTTTTCAGCAGCTCTTAACCTTCATTTCAATGCCTGGCAAAGTCATCAAGAACAATTAGAGCGCATGAGAGAAGCCGTGGTAACCAATTGTAAACAATAATGACTTAGAGTCATGCGTGCTCAGGTACAGCTTGTTCAGTTTATTGGATAATAATGGCTGATCTCTAGGGTTTAATTTGACGTATTGCAAACGGTGGAATCCTGTTAAAATTTTAAAGTTGGGGGCATTAAGCGCTGCACTAATGGCTTTATTCAAATTCCAAAGGCAATTCGCCTCGCCTCTCAATCAAGCATTAAACCAATAATGCGTCAGCATGTTAGCCTTGTAGTAAAAACGAGAAATAAGCTCCCCGCGTCCATGATCCCACGAGTCATTTTACACGAAAACATCGGTTAAGAGAAAAAACCTAACATCATTGTGTGACGGACTCACATAACATGAATGTTTCCCCTGAAAATTGCCACTATTTATTTCTTAAATATCTGTAAATATATTATTATTAATTGTACTGATCTGATGAAAATGCTAATAAAACTTATTTGAATCTGAAACTGCTGTCCGTCGGACACTTGTTCTCTATAATTTGCTGTCCGTTCGGACACTCGCCATCGGTACCTACTGTCTGTAGTACACTCACTCACTAGAACCTGATGTCCTATATGGACACTCATTCTCTGGTATTAGCTGTCCTATATGGACTATTGCTGAAGATATCGGTGAAGTTATACTGTATCTTAAACAAAGTAATGTGTATGACTAGGACATTCTTTTTTTGGGGACACTCAGATTCAATATAGTCCAGTGTGTTACTATGTTCTATGGATATGGTTTGTTGGCTTTTTTGTGAGAATTGCTAATCTTTGCATTTTTCCAAAGTTTAAGGCTCACTGATAGTAAAAACCAATGTTGGATTTTTTTAAATGCCATTATGGCGGCCATTTTGGAATTTCAAATGGCTGCCATTTTCAACCTATAATTTCCAATATCTTGACTTTCCTAAAAACCTAGAAATTAAAAATAAGTGTCTATACCTATGTTTCTGGGGGACAGAATCTAATAAACATACTTACAGAGCCCTTTAAGTATTGGAAAGGACCGTTATCCATTTTGACCCCCAATATTACCAAAATTTACAAGTTCTGCAAGGTATTAGCATTATTGTGCGCAGTGGCATACGCAGAGATTGGTAAGCCCTTGGAACAACGTGTATGTTGTCAATCACTAGGGGATTTTATTCCACTCAGTTAATTTGAAGCAATTCTCCGTATGCTACCGATATGAAAATTAACAGTGAAAATAATTTTACTGCTGCAGGTGATCGTGTGAGCGCAGATCGTCATGGATGAGGTACCAGAGCTTGGCCACGACCGAACTGAGAAAACTCCAGAATCAACAAATTGGAAGCGGTGTGTTATCTGCCAAAAGGATACAGACAGCAAGGGACCCTTGGTGAGAAGACCAAGAGATGGTTCCTACAAGACTTGTTAGATGCAGTGAAGGAAACATCAAGTACACAAGATATAGAATGTGTCAAGTTACAAAGGCGACTTGGAGAAATTACCATAGAGATGTTGAAAGATGCAAATGCGATTTGGCATCATCGAAATGGTTGTTGACAAACCAATTATAATAAAACAGAAGTTTCTCGTGCCACTAAACGCAGAGAAGAGTCGTTGTTTACAGATCAGTATTCTGGAAGCAGGTGGGCGAACAAGAGGAAGGAAGTGTTTGAGAAATGACGAGCATAAACCTTTTCCCGGACCTTTCACACGCTCATCTACAGAAACCACTAAAAGGAGCGGTGTTTTTTTCGCCAGATGTCTGACGAGAAGGAGCAGTTGCTTTATGTTAGGTCTGAAAACGCTGGTAAAGCTCTCAGGGCCGCTGTGGAAGCATCTCAAAATGACGTCTTCCGAACACGATTGAACACCTCAATTGCATCACACGATGCACACGCAATCGATGTCTCATATCATAAGCCATGTTGGACCAAAAATGTTTCCTGTTTTACGAGATGAAGCAGCCAAACTAAAGATCAAAACCCACAGTATTCAATGCAAAAACCGCATGTTTAGTTGAACTGATTAATCTCGTCGATATGCAAACCAGAAGCAAAGCCTACCTCTCAAGAAGACCTTCCATAACACTAGGAATATGCTGGGAGGCACAGAAGCCAGTGAAAACCACCAACCGAAGCTCACCACAAATTGATGAAGGAAAAATCCTACCAGAATTACCTCATATTAAATCCGTTCGGCAAAAGAGTAGAACAAAACCTGCTGTCCTGTACTCACCAGAAGCAATGCGAGGAGGCATGTCTATACCGCCATCATAAGTAATGACATGGATACCATGAAACAGATATACAAATTTGCCCAGCATGTACGTAGGAGTATTGAAGACTTCACCAGCAAGGACACACAGGTAATGCAATACAAGTTTCCAGCACCGTAGATGATGTTCCACTTGAATTGTACACACTGATTCGCTGGATCATGGTTGGAACTGTGCAAGAGATAGAAACCACAGCAAGGACCAATGCAGTCAAGAGATCAGTTCTCACTCAATGTCAGAATATCATGTATGGCTATAAGTCGAAGAGGCAAGTGACATATGGCCCATCAAGCAATGATTTGGCAAACTTCAGGACCCCACGTCAAAGAGAAAAACCCAGGTCCTGGGCTTAGCTCTTACTATCCACCATTACACCAGAAACAAGAAGCTGAATGATCTTCTTAATGCACATGACTATTGTGTGCCGTATAGTCGGACCATGCTCCTAGAGACTTCTCTAGCCAATGCGGTTGTTGAAAACACCAGGCAATTCCAGGGGCTCTATGTTCCACCATTTCTGAAGAAAGGTTCATTTGTTTTATTCGCAATAGACAACACGGAACTTTGCTGAAGATACCACTGATGGTAAAGGCACTACACACGGAACCTTACTGCTGTGTTCCAGAAGGCCGATGCCCCAGGAGAAGCCATAGCGCCACCACTTCATGTTACAGATGCACACACCCTTTCTGTGACTCCATATCACGTGCCTATGCTACCATGTGCCAAGCCAAAGCTACCTGTTGCTAACAAGAGGGCGTAAATGGATTCAGTGTCAACAAGACCGGTGTTGCTGAATCTTAAACATAACGGACACACCTTGGATGGGTCGTTGCCAACATCATTTCCAGAACACAAAAATGATGGAGAGAGCTCAACAAAGTTCCAGGTTGGGCAGGCTATAACTCACTGCTATCAAGGAGTCAACCAGTGACTCAAGTTGGAGCCTTACCACTACTTCCCGAACCAGCTCATGAGTGGTCAACTTTATTGACTGTCATGATGCAAGCACAAAGGTTAAAGCAGCTGGCAGTTGGTAATGAACACCCAACGGTCATTTCCTTTGATCTAGCCCTTTATTGAGAAAGTGGTTCAATTGTTAGATTCCAGACCTGACCTGCAGGGTCAATTTGTTCCAAGACTAGGAGAACTGCATGTTGTAATGGCTGCTTTAAGAGCTCTCGGTACATCTATTGAGAACTCGGGTATAGATGATGCATGGACAGAAGCTGATGTGTATGGCCCTGCAACAACAGACAGATTCTCCAGTGCACCCACTACAAACGTTCTCTCCGTGCCCACATAATGTAGCACTGTATGAAATAGCTCTGGAGGAGTTCTGTAAGGAACATCAACATTTGAAAGATGTTTGTTTGGAAGCAACTGTTAAAATCCAAGAGGCATGCTCTGAAAAAGACAAAGGTATCAAAGCTGAATCTGTGAAGTCTGCAAACACTCATCTCTTACAAACTATGACCGATGAAGCTATGGCAGAAACGTTCCAGGAGTGGGAGGACAAGAGTACAGCGATCACCACTGCCATGTTCAAATCTATGATGAACTACCTTCACCGAGTAGAAACAGTTCTGTTCTTTGTCGCAGCATCGCGGACCGCTGACCTGAAACTCCATCTCGATGCTGGAGAAGAACTGAGCAAACTGTTCTTTGCCATGGACCGAATCAAGTATAAGAGACTATGGCCGAGGTTACATATCAGATATGTATGATCTTAAGACCAAACACCAGGACCGTGGAAGAATTGGAATCAGGCAACATATCTGTGACAAAGAGTGACATACCATTTGTTTCCATCGGTCCAGACAATGGTTGTGAACAGGTGAATCTGATGATGAAGGTGCACAACGGTCTCATTGGAATCTCAAATAATGCCAATGCAAGGCAACGATTCTTCCTGACGGCTCCAAACTGTCAAGTCGGGCTAATGAATTCAAGGCACAGTTTGGCCTGATTAAGGATGAGCTAAGAGAGCATCATTACCTTGCCCCTAGTGTCGTCAGGCGAGAGCATAGGACAATTGACAAAATCAAAGCTGCCATACTGATCACGGTATCCGTTTGCCGTCGAAGATGATAACACCATCTACAACCTAATAACACATGCCTATGTTCCTGAGCAGTATGTCTCACAGATTCTGAACATTGACGATATCGGACAGAAGTTGTATGAAGGTATGTAGAGGAGCGAATCAATGGAGAAGTCAGCATATGGGCACCTGTAAAGAAACGAAAAATGACATGTACATGTCTGGAAACAAGAAGCAGACAACGAAAGTTCGAGATAAGGCCGTTGATCTCAAAGAAACCAAAGATCTATATGGGCGATTGATGGTCCTAGCCAGGTCAAGCAATTGGCCGTTGGCATTATGAGTTCACGTTAACTCCAAGGGCATTGTTTGCACCAAATGGAGTCCATTGTTGATGTGACTGACAAGTCCAAGTTGATCCATGCTCTACAGCAGACTAGAAGAAGAAGTGAACCTATCACGGTGAATTCACAACCGATATTGCCAGACCAAATAGCTTCGCAGACTGATGATCCAGTAAATGTAAGCACAGCAGCTACTCCAGTCAATGACCCACTTCCAAGTCGACGAAGAATAGCTGTAGTCGACGGTATGGTTGTGGTTCAGAAATTGACTAAGCCAGCAAGTGTGAACACAGTCAAGGATATCAGCCACTGCTTTAATGACAAACTTATGAGGATGACAACTGGTTATGATGAGGTTATTCTTGTGTTTGACACCTACAAACCAAACTCCCTAAGGTGCTTCAATTAGAGAAAAGAGACACATGGCACAGACCAATCCGAACCAAGTAGTGATCGAGTGTCATCACATATCAATGAGCCGCTTTCTTTCCCATGATCAAAGCAAGGCTGATTTGACCAAGTACTTAGCAGACAAGACTACGGAGTACAACAAAGATTCTGACAGGTTAATAATTGTATCGGCATCTGGTCAAACTAGGAGTAACAGCGATGTACAATTTGAAGACAATAACCACGAGGAAGCAGATACTTTGATGATTTGTTTGGCGGTGTGTGCGTCAGAGCGGAGTCAAACCAATGCCCAGATGACTATTTTTCTCTCCAATACAGACGTTCTGGTATTAGCCATTGCAAATTATCATCGATTGCTGAACGACACATCAATGTCAATGAAATCGGGTGTTGTGCATAGACGCCCCCTCTGGATTGCTCTAGGTGAAGAGAAGGCCAAATCCCTACCTGCTTTTCATGCTTTTACAGGTGCTGATAACACCGGAAAGTTTGCTGGAGTTGGCAAGACAACCTGCCTTAAAATCTTCCACAAAGGCTGAAAAGTGATTGTAAGCAAAGCCTTTCAAATGCTTTTCGGGCACAACGCTGATGTCCACTTGAAGATCTCATTTCCACGTTGGCTGCATTTGTCTGCTCAGTGTATTGCCCTAAAGGAATTCACATTCAAAGCATTCCTGAACTAAGATGGTATCTCTTCTGTAAGCATATGGCTGAGAGTACGAAGTTACCACCTACAATTGGTGCTTTTAAAGCAACACATACTACGAGTTCGCATCCAGGCTGGAGTATGGAGTCAAGGCATTGTTTTCCATCAAGAGTTCCTAGATCCACTTCAGAATGGTTTTACAAAAAAAAAATACCGCGATGTCAACTGAGACCACTAACAACAGATGTTCTCCCAGCACCAAAAGCCATCATCGAAATGGTAAGCTGCCATTGCAACCACAGACTGTTCATCAAGGCGATGCTCATGCAGATCAGAGAACTTGACATGTACAGATCTCTGTCTTTGCAATTCTGATCAGTGTGAAAATTATGCTGATTACTTCACAGAGCTACTAACAGACGACGAAAGTGATGATGAAATGTAATCAGTAATACATTTGAGTTTCTTTTAAAAGTAGAATGTGTGGACATTATATATCTGACCAATGAGATTTACTTATCCCTCGCTGCTACTGTGGTGAACACCAGACATTAGGCCGAAAGTTAGACAGGACAGCCAGTGAGCACCAACGCCGAGTACCGGGCGGCGGTCAACTATCCCGGCCAACTCAATTAGCTGAGTGGGGATCCGTATTCCCTGGTAAAGGAAATGTTACCTAAAGCAAATGATAACTATGAGTTTCTGTTCCCGATGGCAGATGAAGATTCCATTGAAGTTCAATGTCTTATCAACACCACTGGCTAACGTAATCCAGACCAAGAAAAGAATTATTTGAACAAAGTTGCTTGCTGTTCTCAGGAGTCTGGCCAGGGAGATTTACTAAAATCTCGCTGCTACTGTGGTGCAATGTACACTAGACATCAGGTCGAAAGTGAGACAGTACAGCCAGCGAACACCAACGCCGAGTACCGGGCGGCGGTCAACTATCCCGGCCAACTCAGGTAACTGAGTGGGGATCCGTATTCCCTGGTAAAGGAAATGTTACCAACATCAGGCATTAGGCCGAAGATGAGTGGGGATCTGCATCAACACTGATCACTCATTAGTATACAACAAGGTGAAATAGCAAGATAGAGATTACATCACACAACGAAGGTTGGCAGACCCCGCATTGACACAAGCAAAACCAAAGACCAGGAAATGTAACAGCCATTGCACGTGCGCTGGAGGAATCTCTTTCTTGTCCATCCAGCACTGAAGGCTACGAAAGATGGGAACACCTCCGAGACACTGTCTACAATCCTGCCTTGTCAATCTTTGGCAAAAGACAAGTAAATCAGCAGATTGGTTCGATTCCCACTCTGATGAAATGATACCAGTCATCAGGGAAAAGAGAACGAAATGTCTGGCGTACAAAAGCAGAAACGAGTGAATGAAATCAGAATTACATTCACCGACTAGCCGCTCGTACCAAAGTTCAGATCGGAAATCGGTGCCTTTCGCATGGGATACCTCAGGGACTGGTCGGCGGGGCGGAGGGCCCGGGGTCGGAGTAAGACTGTGGGACCAAGGTCAGCCCACACTTGTTGCGGAAGAGACTGTCATTCCCGGATCGGCTTGTTTAGCTACAAAATCCGGAAACTGTGCCATCCAGAGCGTAATTCCATAGTCTTCCGAGACGGACGGATGCCTACGAGCCAAAAAGATAATAACTCAGAGGTCCCCTTCCCGATGGCAGATGAAGATACCAATCAATCTCAATGGCTAAGTTGCGGGTGA
Source organism: Ophioderma brevispina (assembly GCA_023653785.1). Taxonomy (NCBI): domain Eukaryota; kingdom Metazoa; phylum Echinodermata; class Ophiuroidea; order Amphilepidida; family Ophiodermatidae; genus Ophioderma; species Ophioderma brevispina. The sequence continues at coordinate 106,448 of JAMKCH010026372.1, forward strand.
TGATGACAGCTCACAACGACCACTTGAGAGGTGTTGAACACGTCACTGCAGGTCTTATCAACACTTTTGACTAACATTGGTAAAACATTCTGAAAATCACAATAGGACGCAACCAGCCTAAACTTGTCGAACTTTAGAAGAAGTGATAACCTGAGTGATAAATGTTGCTGTAGTGGGCGCCATTTTGAAAGTCAAGATGGCGGCAAACACCCCAACCATCTTAATTATCTTTAAAAAAGACTTATTTCATCCTAGCGTAAAAAAACCAGATCTATCACAAGTGAGGCTCAGATGATTAAACGCAGCTTAAGCTGAACTGAAAAAATGATAGAATGGCGGCCATTGTGACAAAAAAAATGCGGCAGTCCAATTACACCTTAGAGCCATGTCTATGAACTTTTAGGAATAATAAAAATGTTATTTGGCCACAAACAATAAAACTCTTTAAGTAAAAATGACCAGAATTATGTGGAAAAGTAGTTGAAAATTGGCGGCATTTTGAATCCCAATATGCCGCAATACAAACATTTAACAAAATTCCAAAATGATTTTTAGAAATCAGTAGACATTAAGCTTTCAGAAAATGTATAGTTTTCAAAATCTCCTAAATAGCCAACAAAATTACATAAGGATACGGACAATACAACTATCACGATATTAAGCGTCCTCCTGTCGTAGGACTCTGTAATTCTGTGACCGTCAAGTCCTATGCAATCTATATTTATGTAATAGATGAGAAGCACACGTTATTAAAAAAAAAACTTGGTGTTTTGATAGGGTGATGAGCATGTTGACTCTATAGCGACGAGCCTTTAGGGAGGCGATCGTTATTTACGGCGGGCGGGAATGGCATTTTCAATATTTTTTAACCTGACTTTTTTCAGATTCATTCATTTTCCATATGTATTTCAGGTTCCCCTTATAACTACAAAATATTTCAGGTCCCCCTAGTTTCGATCAACTGTATCAATGTTGGTACATGATAATTAAATATTAACAAATATGGCCTCGGACCAGGTTGTACAAGAACAAAATGTGCATGAAAGGAAATGCGGTCATGTGACAGTTCAGTACAAATGAAACAATTATTAAACGTTTTGTGGCAATATCATGAAAACGTTTTGAACCCTTACACTGGGAGTGGTTACACCCACTTAGGAACTTTCCTCCGGTGCGCCTAAATGCCAAAAGCTTTCGTAAAAAGCTTCAAGGCTAATCATTTTTCTCATCCTTTCCGGCAATTTTAGCAAAAAAAATGTGACGGTAGCACCTTCAATGGGTTAGGGTAGTTTTCAAAGTCGAAGGGTAGGGGTTGCCACGAAGAAACTGTACCGGACACTCACACAATATTTATAAGGAGTCTAGGTTTGCCGCCGGGAACCGCTATCCAATGCGATACACACGTCAAAGAATGCTGAAAAACCAACCAATGAGGCACGACGTGTTAATTACGAAGTCACACCATGCATAATACATGTGGTGTGATCTCTTCCAACCATTACTGATGGGGTCATGCATGTACCATTAGTGGAAACCCGGAAATAGCAATGCCCTGTGGCACGAGTAGGGTCCGATAGCCCATGTGAGTGGATGAACACAAGGAATATCGGAACTAGTAAACTGTATAATGGAACATTTGTCATGGATGGGAATATTTTGTGAAGAGGTAATTTACATGTGCATTCCCACTGTCAACAGCATAAAAACGATGTCAGTACAAACCACTGACATTTCGCTAATATGGACTTCGCTCTATTGAAACACAAATTGTACTACGGGTCTAGAAAATTATTATAGAATGAAATGTAATTTGAGATTTTGCCCAGGGCGAATCTGTTTGACCTTTCTATGTGCTTGGTATAAAGCTATACAAATGAACCAACCAAGGTTAATGATATTAAGCAGTTAGCGCGCTTTTTTTAGATGATCTAAACAATGCTCCTGTGAGAAGTTCTTTGTGGGTTGGTTGCCACCCAAGGAATTTAGGGTACAAGTTGTGAAAATATTTGCATTAAGTATGGCTCTAAAAACGCTAAGTTTATGTAAAACAGCCACTGCCATCATTTAGAGCTGAATGAAAACCGCATGAAATTTGGATTATACCATGCTTTTTTTTAGGCGCAAATTGGATTTTCACCTTTTTCTGTGGAAAATGCCAATTTGCTGACTCGCGGATTTTATGCGTAATTGTGACGCCATACTAGGACTGTTAGTACTGACTTTTGGTACCAATGGAAAAGAGAAGACCTTAGCTATCCACTGATATCAAAATCATACGTATCGCCTACTTATAATGAACTCCCGGGGTGGTAACACCCCTTGGTAAACCGTATTACACAAAAAAAAAAACGTTGTAAGACGAAGGTTAATGCATTCTATGTCATTTCATCAATGACCCCCTATGAACATCATAGGATCGCACATGACTGTACATCAACCTCATAACCATGCTGCACTGGAGTCAGAGGGATTTGGTAGTTTATACAAACATGTTCTGCTTGAAAATTTTTGATAGCGGATTTGCTCATGAGAAATCAATGTATAAAATTAAAAACCTCTTAAACCCATAAAATTTCTCAGATAAATAGCTAACTGCATTGGAACACGACTATTCTGACATTTAATTATTTCTTTGGTCTTTGATTTCAAACATTTTAACACCATTCTCAAGCTGCCAAATATATAAAACTAGGCCGATTGTACATAATTTCAACAGTAGTCGGTAATCAGTTGGGCTACTTTCAGCATTGTTTCAATGGTGCATAATGGATAGCATTATCACTTTGTATTAAAGGTGTTGTTCCGATTTATGTGTATTGTGTTTTTCTATTTGATATGAGAGCCTGGCACTTGCACATACACCCATTAAGTACCGTGGGAAACAAACTTGCGGTTTTGATGGTAGACGCAATAATGCATGTTGCAAAGCCCTATTCGATACTGTAGGCCAGTAAACTTATGGATGAACCTACACTGTTAAAAAAATTTCCGTAAATTTACGGAAATTTCTGGCAGCAGTATTTCCAGACATTTTTAGGGTAAACTTACAGAAATTTCTGTCAATTAACGGAACTTTGACAGTAATTTTACAGAAATTTGTCTCATATTATGGAAAAAATGTGTATTTTAACAGAATTTTTCCGTAATTTAAAATTACGGAACCAAAAAAAAAAGTCCGGAAATATTGCTGCCAGAAATTTTTGAAATATTTCCGTAAATTAACATTTTTTATGTTTTTTATTCTTATTGTTTTCTAAAACAGATTTTCCGTAAATTTACGGAAAATCTGTTTTCTTAATTTACGGAAATTTTTAACAGTGTAGAACAAATTGTAACAGAAAGTTTTTCGGTTTCATCTTGTTTGTATGTCCCCACTGAATATCATATCCAAAATCTGCCAAAATCGGACATCGGGAAGTGGGCTAATTAGCATAAATCCAAAATGGCCGCCAAAAGACATCTTTCAAGCCATGTATCTCTTAAACGGTTGGTTTTAGACCCCATAAATATATTATTAATAGATAGAAATATGATACCATAGAATCGGATCAGCTGGTTAAAAAACGTTATGACTTACCTGTGACGTCATCATGCAAATTTGACTTCATTTACGTCATAAGGGTGACAAAAGAACCCATGACGTAACTATGATTTTGGTGTGATTGACGTAAACATGCTATAAAACAACAACAGCAGCAACAACAATAACAACAACAATAACAACAACGATAATGATAATGATAACAATAAGCATGGTTTATATTGTGCTAAAATAACCTAAATACAATCTCAAAGTGCAGCTGCCCATTATCATTCCTGCCATCAGGAAATTGTCATCGCATCGCTTTGGGTATCAACGAACCCGCTACAAGCCTGTTCGTATATCGAATTATGTTCAGACAAAAACGGGAAAACAATAAAGGTTTCATAAAAAAATACCAGAAACATTTATTTGGATTTGTAACCTGGTATTTCACTCCTCGCAGAATGCAGCTTAAGTTTTTATATCGCCATGTGTCTTGGATTGGGGCCTGCTCTAGGTGGAGCCCGCTGTTTAATAGTCAAAGTAACCACTCATTTTAAAGTTATTAGCTTTAAGTTGGTACCAAATTATCTTGATCAGGGACTTTATAGTTAAATAAGACTTTTGAGTAGACGAAGGTAGAGGGTGGAGCAATTGGGACCCGGAGATTGGGAACAGTATTATGTGAAGCTAGGGGAGAATATGAAGCTTCAGATCTTATTGATTATCTTAACAATCATATAATTATTTGAATTATTTATCCTATTAAATCTAATTAAATGCCCTTTAATGTGAGACCATATATATATATATATATATATATATGACATTTTAGTATATATATATATATATATTTATTATATATAATTATATATATATATATATAATATATATACTAGATATTATTATTTATATATATATTGTTGTGGGACGCTAATTAAGAAAATGTAATAAAATATTTAATTCATGAGCATAAACGGGAAACGATAAACTACAATATGAGAAAAACAATGTTTATTCAGCCATTTGTTTCTAATACATTAAAGAGATAAGACTTAAAACTAATGAAAGCAGATTTCAATCAGTTAAATGCCTAATTAAAATAGAACTAAAATTTAAAATCTCATAATTAATTAGACATGCTGGGATGAAGAGGAAATGTGACATAGTATGTTCAAATGTTATAGGGAAAAATGGTTCTGTTTTGCTCAGTTAAAAACACTTTTGAATCTGTTGGTTGTAATTATATCTTCTACATTACGATTTAAATATTCATTAAACTTACCAGAATGAATGTTCTTGATTAAATAATAATCAAATTATTCGTAATTAATCGTGAAGAAACAGAGTGTAGGAATGAGGACAAGCTGCTATTTCGAAACAATGAGACATGTAAGCCTTAATACCGTACTGCAAATTAGATTAATTTGAGACGTATGATTATCAGAAAAAATAAATTCACATCCGAAATGAGAATGTTACTTTTAAAGAAGGTTTAGATTAAACATGATGTTATTCTCTTTAATCCATATGAATTGTTGATGCTTTAACACGTGAGCTGTCCATTTGAGCACGCGACATGGAAATTCATACTGTCTACAGTTAAAACAATTCACAAGAGTTATAACCCTATTAATGTTTACATTTTCTGAATGGTTATTGGATTTACTTTGCAAATAAATACTGATTGTGCTTCAGCAGAAGCTACTTGCAAAAAAATCTTTAAGCAGTCTTAAGGACTTTATGCAATATAGCATATGTTTGAGTCGTCGCCTTCCCATGTTGAAGCCTTCTCGCGGCGGCCCTGTTAAGGTCACAATCACCTGTGTGGACGAACTGATTCAACACTTAAGTCCAAAACCTCGTGTTTTAAAAACACCCACAGGAATCTTGAATACCAACCCTCAATTCAGGCGGCTGAGCTACTAACAGAGAATTTCTATGCAAGCACCAAATATGTATCCTGCAGCTGAACATTGAGGGTATCACCCATGCTAAGCGTGACTCATCTTACAGTCTCCAGGGAGAACGGAGTGAATATCATCATCCTCCAAGAAACTCATGCGAATCTGAAGAGACGCTGCAAATCGAAGGTTTTGACTTTATTTCTTCATTCCGCACAAACAAGCTGGGATCGCTTCCTACGTGACGCAAGGCATACAAGTGAGTCAACCCTACAATCTTCAATGAATTCGCCGATTCAGTGGAATAACGTTGAAGCAATGGGAACCCCACTTTTCCATCAACATCTATAAACCACCACCAGCTGAGGCAGATTCAGCTCCCTTCCAGTGTCAGCGGAGCTCCGTAGTCTGCGGGAGATTTCACTGTAGAAAATACCAGCATGGGCTACTCCAAACATTGACAAGAATGGCAAAGGCGGGCTCTTAAATGGATTGAAGACCAAGACCACCCAAAAGCTGTTGATAGTAAGGATCCTCCTACTTTCTATTCAAGCATTCATGGGACATGGACATGTCCCGACTGTCAACAGTCACCAGCGACATCCGATCCCGTTTTTTTTTTTCTTTTATCTCTTTTTTTTGCCTTTTTGTTTTTTTTTCCAGAACGGTCTCCTAGATTTCCTAGATTCAGGTCATTGGCCATATCCCTGGTCACAGTGACCTCAAAGTCACGATCTCCAGCCTCTACAGAAAGAGATGGAATTTCGGAAAGCCACTGGTCTAAGTTCAAACAATCACCAGCGAACGTTCATCCACGCTGCCAGACCCGGCGTCATCTAACATCACCGATGCATATTCTGACTTCTCCTCCATGCTCCACCAAGCAGCAAAATGTTCCATTCCAACCCCCCCAGAGGCAGAAGGAATCCCGACACCCCATTTGGACGCAAGGAATTGCGACGAGTATACAAAAGTGTATTGTTTTTTTTTTAAATTACCACTGCGATACTGAGAGAATAGCAAAGGGCAACCAGGCTACGGGAATCGCTTGGCCAAAAGAGATGCAACGGATGGGAGAGGAGATATCAATATCAACTTTGCCCACTCGGGGCGCAGGGCCTGGAACACCGTCAGCAGGCTCACCGGGCGTGGCGGTCGCTGGGCAGTGATCCGGTCTCTGCGGGCTCCATCGCTTCAGTGTTTGTCAGCCATGGAGAGTGGCAAGACCACAATCCACAGGCGAAGGCCAATCTCGTGCTGTTATGCAGAGATTAAACAGCTCCTACAAACCTCTCCACCGTCAAGCCCCATGTCCCAGCCATTCACCTACGATGAGGATCACCGAAGCAATTGGAGTTCTCAAGGATGGGAAAGCTCTTGGCAATGACAACTATCAATACAGAATTCTGAGAATGTGGTACCTGAAGTTGTGCGATGGCTCCAACTCTCCTTTATACTTGCGTGGGAGTGTCAACTGTTCCCTCCAGATGGAGGACTTCAGGGGTCATTGCAGTCCTGGAGCCCGGGGGCCAGCGGGTGAGCCCGGGGGTTGCGGGCCGTCTCGCTACTGTCTCGCATCGGTGGGAATGCTTGGGCGATGGTGCTCGGCGGGATCGGTGATGCGGTCGGGGCAGATTTGCCCGCAACCGGGCTGGATTTCGGGGAGGTGGGATCAAACACTGGTCAGATGGCAAGCTAGGTGATGACATCCAGACCATTCAGAGGAAGCGGGAGGTGGAGCAGACTTCATGGACGGACTGCTGCGTGCGGATACAGTCTGCCGTCGGGGTCTTTGCCTCGAGCTACTCGGGGTCTTCCCTGGTGTCGGGCTGTCAAGTTCATTGTGCTGCTCGTCGGGACGGATCTTGCGTCCTGGAGACATGGGTGGGCAACGCGGTGGAGGGCGCGGACTTTGGGGTGGTGTCCCACAAGGTTCTGTACTGGCACCCAGTCTTTTGAATTACGTCTAAGATATGCCAAAGGGAGATTGTCCGGCTCCTGCGCGGACGGCACGGCACTTGGAATGCTGCTGATTCATTTGGGTCCTTGGAGCCAGTGTTGCAGGGGATTTCTGATTCACTGTGAGCCTGTTCTAGCCGGTGGCGCTTGGGACCTCGGCAAGCCAGGACCGTCAGCTTGTTCTCCACCTGCGAGTCGGTGCGCAAGGAGAGAGCTTGGCATCACTCTGGTGGAGAAAACAACTGTCACATGACCCAGCGCCGCGCGGTCCTTGGCGTCGCGGTGGATCCGCGCCTGCTTCAATCACACACCAAGCAGGTCGCTGCAAAGACGCAGTCTCGTGTCAGCCTCCAGAGGGCCCGCAGGAACTGGATGGGGGCATCTTGTGACACCTTACATACTCAAATGTTGCCTTGGCATACTCCACTGCTGGAATGCGATGAGTCCGGTGTGCATTACCACATGATGATGTCGTTCTGGCTGATGCGGTGAGACGTGTGGTGGTTGCTTTCGCGACGCCTGTGGGGTGTCTTCCAGTTCTGTCTGGCGTGGCGCTGCGGACCTTGGGGGGGGGGCTTCGGACGATCAAGCTCGCCGGGGGATGTGATGAACCTGGTGGCCTGGTCCCCCACGGCACCCTTTGGGGGTCGGGGAATTCCACGGGGTCACTTTGCTGCCAATCCAGGACACTGTAGTCACAGTGTCCCTATCGATCATCTGGATCAATGCCAGCTGGTATGAGCAATGGTCATCCTTACTTTGAAGCCTAAAGCAGTTTTGGACAGTCCATCTAGCACGCCCAAAGGCTTTGACCTTGATAGGAAAGCATGGGACGACCTCGGCAGGCTCAGAACTGGGTGGGTGTACAAGGAACGTCCTTCACGGGTCGGAGTGGAGCTTTCACCGGGCTGCGATTGTGGGGAGCAGCGGGGCCGTGGCAACATCATGGATGCTGTGGGGTATGCTGGTCCCGGGAGGAGTTCCGGCATGGTCGGCTGCATGATGAACTATCAGTTGGTAAAGACGGATCTTCCACTGTGATTTGGACTTGCACGCACGAACGAACGTTACCAGTTGCTCCCAAAATTCATAAGAGATACCACTTTTTTCATGGGTATTTTGATCAATAACTGCTTAAGACCTAGCCCTACTGCAATTTTGATGGCATATTCGGAAAAGATTGGATAATTTCCTTTCAGAAAATTTTAACTTTTTTTCATATTAGTATGCTATAGTTGGGAAGTTATGGAAGGTTTAAGCTAAAAAAAATGATGCGTGATACTTGAAATTGCAGGACGAAACCCAAACAGCCCCACTTCAAGAACGCCTGGTCATATCTATGGTGTTTACTCTTGTTTCAGTCGCATAGGACTAGCCTACATACCTATATTGTTGCAAAGTCTTATAATCTCCACAATGTTTTCATAATTATTTATGAAACAACGTAATAAATTTGCCAAAGGGGACGCTACAGTACAGAGCCGGAACAGGTGACGAATTCAGCATAGGCCTTTTTTTTAACTAAACTATGCGCACTGTGCGACAGTGTCGATGTCCGTCGTTCGCTCTTGTTGATTTTGTCGACAATGAAAATGCTTGTCGATACCAGCCCTCCGTAATATTTTTCAAAAACAGCTCCCACAATAGCGCTTGGGGACGACAAAGCAATTGGGATCCTGCACTCTTCCACTATACCAGGGGTCCGTACGGCGAACATCATGCGTAACCCTACGTGTATACTACACGTCATGCGTATTCCTACAGAATAGACCTTATTCCATACCATTTTACCAGTGCTTTGGATAATTTTGATCCACTCAAGCATGACATAGTATGCACGTAAATTACGACTGAGTTTCGCGGACGAACCCCCTGTTCATTGCATGAATTATGTTTTCCCTTTTTAGTGTTTCTCATGTGCTGTATGATTTTGTGTATCTTTTCAGCCAATCATTCAATAAATAGTCATGTCTGGGGTTTCATCCGATACAAGTAGATATCCACCTATAGTAGATCCGTTCACACTACATGTAATCCTCCCATGATTCATATCTGCCAACAATTAATATCCAATCTGCATCAGATCGCCCGTAGTAAATTTTTCCCCCCCAGTAATCCGCCTACGAATCCACCCCCTCGTAGATCCTCCCACAAGATCTACTAGCTAGAGTAGATCCACCCTCGTAGATCCGTACATAGTAGATCCACCTAGAGTAGATCCATGTGCTTTTATGTGGGTCCTGATGTACAACTGGAACAATCTGCTTTTCTATGACTAGACTTCCGATGAACGTATATACATAATAATTACGTCATATGTGTGTGTTACGGTTAAGACCCGTCATAGTGCGTTTTAATACTACTTGATTCTTTGGTGTCATATTTTATCTACGAATAACATATTTGTGGGGTCTAAAATCAACCATTTAGGAGATACAGGCCTAAAGTTGCCTTTGGGGCCATTTTGGATTGTATGCGTAATTAAGCCCCATTCCCGGTGTCGATTTTTGGCAATTTGGATATAATGTTCGCGGACTTATGTAACAATATTAACCCTCGCTACCTGAAGCCGATCTTTTTGTAACAAAACTCCGAGGGGGTTGGTAGCCACACCCCCCCTGTGATTTTCCGTTACTGAAAACCCAATTCTGTAAGTTGGTACCAAAGGAAGCTTAGAGTTTCTTCTTTCCATGGTACTAAAATAAGTAGAAACATCCCCATTATGAAACGCCCATGACTTCAATGTTGAGGAAAGTACGAATACTGATATAGGGTGGAAAAAATGATATTTCGCAATTTAGCTACTCAAACCCCTAGTTATAGCTCTAAAGTGAGTTGCTTTATATAAAACTAGTCATTTTCCCATCAATAGAGTCAAACCCGAGGAAAATCTGATTTTTCCTAACCTTTTTTGCGAAAACTTGAATTTTTTTCAACTGTGTGTGTCTATGGGAATGGCCGTTTTGCTGTCAAAGGAAAGAGAGGACCCTAGCTTCTTTGGTAACCAAAATCAAGTGTATGTATGTTCCCGTGTTGTGTTAGCATGTTGGGTACTTACCACCCCCCCTCACCGTATCGATCACTTTGGGATCACCCTGTAATCTACCTATACCCCGGGTGGATGTTTGTTTTTTGGATTAAAAGGACTGACAGGTCATTGACAATTACATTAAATATTTGGCACCAAACAGGGGTTTAGCACGCCGGGGAAAAAAACCTGAAGGGGCACCCCCCCCCCCCTTCGTAACGAGGGTTAAACCAAAAACCTTCTGTGCAATTTGTTCCAGGTTTCAAATATATTTGGCTTAGATTTACGAGTCCTGTGTAATGGTGGTTAAACACTAAAACGGCGGTTTTTTTGTTTATAGCTTGGGAATTAAATGGATTTGAGGCTCAATTCTGGACGGCAATGAGAAAAATACGCCTTCATCTCAATCAACATCGACCCGACGTCCAGGGTAAAGCAGGGGGGGGGTCCCAAAGACGATCGGAACAGGCACCTTTTTAAAGGGGGATTCCCCGATTTAAGGATATGAAGTTTTCATCTTAATAAGATTGGCCTTCACCCAACAACCCCCATCTGTAAGTTTCGCGCCGATATTTCAATACTTTTAGGGGAGAGCGTGGCCTAGCGGTTAGGGGCTTGCCTCTGGCGCAAATTTTACCATCAAAATTCCCGGTTCGAATCCCGGTGGGTCGTGGCACTGCTGCGGATTTATTCGGGTACTATCAATTCATGGATTGGATCGTATTACAGCTATGATTAAATACAGGAAATACCGCTATCCTCCATGGTTCACTGGAAGGGCAAATGGATCATGAAAGCATCCCGTCCTTCGGAGGGGGGACGTTAAGCCGTCGGTCCCGTGTACAGAGAGTACAAACTGTACATGTACATCGCAAGTCAGTGTCGAATAAGAGTAGGGTTTGTAAACCCATGATGTTCCCAATCCGCCCAGCCTCAATAGCGGGCCATTTAGGAGCGTCCGTATCATGGATACACGCGGCCCCGGATCAGCACAATAGCTGAATTAAATCCGGACACATCCACAACGCCAATACCAATGACTGTGGATAGAGCAACAAACAAATCAATCCTTTTTTGATGCGAGAGATAAAAAACGTGGTTTGTAAAGCCCCATAAAGTACTGGTAATTATATTGGTCGACCAAAATAGGCAACTTTCGTCATAACTTCCAAAACAAAACATCCTTTAGCTCTAAGATTTCACAGGTAGATGAAGAAAAATAGTAGGTGTCTTTGTACCAATGTTGACCACTCGGTCAAATCTGGGGGCTTGCTGGGGACAAGGCTATTAGCGATCGGGCCATGGACCCTTTCCATAAATTACAATGTGCATAACAAAATGTCCAACATTTATTTTGGACTACTTCAGAAAAAATGAAAATCTCGCTTTCAGACCATCCAAATTTGAATTATAAAGCAAAGTTGTAATTTGGCAGTGGTCTTAAAATGTGTCATTAAAATCTTGTACCATTAAAAAAATAATAAATATGATCAAAATAAATGTTTTCCAATTGTTTTTTTTTCTGTTACAGCTGTACCTCCTAAAATTCCATCACAATACCATTGATTGTATCATCAGCAAAAGTATACAGTGGTTAACCCATTAACAGAAAGTGGTACGAGATTCATCATTACTTCATGTAAACAGAATTCCTGTTCAATCAGATCATAAAATAATGAAAAAAACAAGTTTGAAATAGAAAGTCAACTACTTGGTATTAGCCAAGAAATGTTAGTTTTGAACGTGGAAATTTCTGGACAAGCTGAAAATGTCAGGATTGGTGACAGAAATGTGTCTAGAATAACATACTAAAAGTCCCCTGAAATCCTCTTGAAGCCTTTTTGAAAAAAGGGGCAAAGTTTGTACAGGGGTAAAATTACAAAAATATTAGAATTGTCCGTAAATGTGTTCCACATATTTTTGTCCATGTCCAAGGATCATAAAAGGTACTTTTTTTTTTTTTTTTTTTTGTTTTTTTTTTTTTTTTTTTTTTTTTTTTTTCCCTTTTAGTTCACCTTTCCAGTGTTATTTTATTAATACTCTTGGCCTTCATCAGGAATTTCAGTTAAAGCCATATCAGAATTTTTTTTTTTCAAATGTAAACAAACAGTGCCCCCTATTTTCATCCAAGTGATTTTTTTTGCACTGTTGTGGTGGAAATTGTAGTAAAGCACCCCTGTAAGTGGCTAAGCTAACCGCGCTGTATTTGCCAAGAAATGATGATTTTTATTGCTTTGTGTACTAATAAAAGTCGGGATCCAACTTTTTAGGCGCAGAACAGTCGTAAGGAATATTCAGGACCGCTTAAAAAATGCGCTTTAGTGTCTGTTTTTCACAATGAACATTAATATAAGGTGTTGATATGACCTAACACTAGCCAATTTAGAGACAAAATGGGACATTTTGATTTTGGAAAAAACGTGATAGTGGCTTTAAAGTCATGTTTAACGATGACACGTAATAAGCCTAAGCAAATGAAACACCATGCAATTAATTACATGTAGTATTCTGTTAGAATTGTGAAAGCATGGTAGACAGTTATTTGAATATTGGAGATTATTACAATTTTGTGCATTCAATGGACGATAACAATTATTAAATCTCTTTTAAAATGTTGTTTGTCCCAACTCAATCGGAATGTTCCATTGTCAAGATTAAAAAAGTTTGATTTTACACAGATTTCTCAGCCCTAATTATTGAGAAACAAGGGCTGGTACTTGTAAAGTTGAGACTGCTTTTGTTTCTATAGTGACATACTTCTTTAAAATGGTTAAAAACCCTTTATTCAATTATTTTCACCACAAATCTGAAACATGTGGCCAGTATTAAAACATTACAAAGATAAAAAAAATCAAACAAATTGAACACTACAAACAAATCCCCCATTCGTTGTTTTTTTCCCATTTTTCGCACTTCGGCACTATGCCCAGTGGAAAAGAATGATGAAAAGTTTTGTCAGCGGAACAAACGGTTAACATATAAAACATCCGGTTATTCATACATATTAATTACCAACACTGAAAATCTATGTTCTTTAAAATCAGTTGGTGGTGTAGTTTTGCTATTAAATCAAGTGTGACGGACGTTATATACAAGTGATTAATTTTAGTTGTGTTTGCAGTTTCTTTTTTGTTGGAAATCACTTTTGCATGCAGGTCTTCATGACCTCGTGATAGATGAGGTCCTGTAGGCCTACGTGGTTCTTTCTCCCCATCTCTTCAGAAAAATAAATTTCAGGGTTCAACCCTTTACCACTTGAGGAAAATTCAGGTTCCCCCCTATAGCCAGCATTTTTTCAGGTTCCCAAAAAGTGCCCATTCCCCCTGCCATAAATAACGATCGCTCCTTAGGCGAGCAGTTATAGGTCGAGTATAAAGGCCCCCAATCAATTCAGGAATCTGAATTTCGCCTGAAATTGGTCTTCCTGGAGTTAGTTTTTCTTTAGGAGCGTAATCTTTACTGTCTACAATCAAGGATTCCGCCACGGTTATAATAAAATAGGTACACATTTTTACACAAAACCAAAACAAGGTACACCTTTGAAATGTTAATATATTGTTTTACGCGTTTACGTGACCAGAATCCCATTCCCAGTGTAGTTTGTTAAGTGGAGGTCGCCATCACTATGTAGAAATCGAAAATGGCCACCGGCGGCATCTTGGAATTTACCAAATGTGTATCTCTTGAACAACGTAACTTACAAACATGGACTACGTTCTTTTTGGCTAATTGATGACCAGGAGTCTATTTGAATATCGCATTTACACATATTCCAAGCCAGTCCATCTGTTACAAAATCATTCCGAGCGTAATTTGTTATAGTTCCCCAAATTACCAGATCTAGCAAGGGCTACGGGTAATATCTTGCCTTGATCCAGCAAGCACGATTAGTACGTCTGTTGAATTCGGAACCTTGCTTAACTTGGAACTATTCGGGACAAGGACTTAAAAATTAAGCCACTACACACCATTGGAGTACCATAATCTATATGAGGTACAGGAACATAAATTGATACAATGTTTTTTCGAATAAATGAGGAGGGGGAAGCAGACTGAAGGCACACCGACATAGAGACAATTTATTTGCCCACAATGTGGCATTCTGAAATAAGGAGTTATAAGATCATGTTTATATGAATAGAAAACAGAGGTGAGAGTAAATTTTTCACAAGTGTAGTTAATTATTGCATTTTTTAAATCAGAACATTTCATGTATTTAAAAAGTACCTGTTCGAAGCAATTCATCTCAAACAACCATAACCAGAAAGGATTTAAAACATTTATACTTTTTACAACATTAAAAAGCGGTTAACCTGCAACATGCGTCGGTATGTTTCGGAAAATGATAATATTCATAATGGTGATGATGCATGATGGATGGAATGACAGTGTGAAAAGCGTTTCAAATATCAAATGGAATCGTAATGAACTGGGCACGAACTACTTACGACATTACTGGCCTCTACCAAATTCATATCAGCATTAGTAAATAACCGCTTATAATTTTGGCTTACTTTCCAACGGTTAGGGCGAGTATGTCGAATGTATGTGCCTCTGAAATATGATATGTACATGCCAAAAGCGAAGCATGAGGCTAGCTAAATAAGCCCACGCGCGGAAAAACTGCCTTTTAATATAGATAATAGGTTGAGGAAGTTGTTGTGGTACCCAATCATTAGGAAAATGTGACAAAATCAGATCCAATCAATCAAAACCCCAACTTGAGAAAAATTTCAGAATATTTTTTTTCATACAGCAATTGATTGTATTATTAGTGGAGGATGGGGCATAGGAGAGTCCATTTTAAACAAGAGAAAAAGAAGAAAGGAGGGGTTAAATGTAAAAAGGGGAAAAAACAACAGAGAAACAGAAGAATAAAACGAAGCAAGAAAAGTCACAAATAAAAAAAGCAGTTGGCGGTTGATTGGTGGTTACCATTTAAAGTGTCGTATGATTTTAAAGCTAGTATTATATTTTAAAAACAAGTTTTAAAAACTGTGAAATGCATATTTGGGCGACAATTTCTCTTGACAAAAGATTTAAAGGTCCACTACATGGCTCCAATTCCAATAGTGATGAAAGTAAAATTGCCCATTTCTAGAAGGGGTGGGTGGATTTTTTTTTTTCCACAGATAGCAGCAATGCAGTTAAATACATGCAGAATAAAAAAAAAACATACAAACACAAGGTAGTTAATTGTGTTACATGCGGTTACGTTTACACTCAAATGTATGGCGATTGTAAATAACCCATCTTTTAAAAAAGTCAAAAGTTGTAGTACAGAATGATCGAGATTATTTTTGAACCAGATAATCATTAATGTCGCGGAGTAAGTTACCAAAACCCTACCCTTCACCCCCCGCGTGTTCCAAGAAGAACCCCAAAAAAGAGAGCATGCCTCATAAGGAGAAGGGAAAAAGGTGGGATTTTCAAGTTAAAATTTATTCAAAGAATTCAAAGGTCAAAGTTTCTCAAAGAACGACAAATTTAACAATCCGCTCTCTGGTTTTTGTTCGCCACGCTGATATTTTAAGCAGGGTTCAAATTGCCCCGATGGTTACAGAAACCATTTACTCCCTTTGGCTGGAAGTAGCTCATTTTTTTTCGCATCCATTCATGCTCTCTAAATATGACGAATATGATTGAAAAGCAAAAACCAAAATACCAAGTTTTTCCAGGTAAAATACATTATAATAGGGTATTGTTTTTCATACATCGAATTGTGTTGTAGTTTGATTAACAACTTAATGCTAAAAATAACACTTTCACACGCGATCCAAATACCAACGGGCAGGGAAAAAATTGCTATCAAAAATGACTATGGACTACTAGTAATATTTGTAAAATACGATTTCGCGAAAAACCGTTTGAAGATTTTGCGGAATCGTCATTGGTCTATACTGTTAATTATATTTCAATTTAAAAACTAGTGGAAAAAACCACCAAAAATACAGGGAAATTTCAAATACATTAACTAATTAACTTCCGATTTATTTTTTAGATATTCGAAAATCGAAAAAAAAAGAGGTAAATAAAAGACAATTAAAACGACACCCAAAATAAGCAATTTCAACTTGTAACTAACAAATACTTTGCAAAAAAATCGTCGTTATGTGACGCGTTTGCGCAAATACGTCACTATGTGAGGAAAACGACAACATAGAACTCTACCCAAACTGGAAAACACGTCGCATAAATAGTCACTTAACTTTGTGTGAAAACGGCGAATACTTAAAAATAAGATACGATGCTATGGGCATAGATTTTCGACAGATACGTCGTTATGTGCCTGCAATTGAAAAAGTTTTAAAGTTCGCCATTAATTAGGTAATTATATGGAATAAGGCAACACATCATGTGTTAAAAATTTGGTTGAATGAGAGTAATACAAAAATAAAACGTATATGTCAAATTTCTCCAAAAAATTCCAAATTGTGGAACACGTCTATTGTGACGCGCCCGACGAATTGTGATAAGATCTATAAGTTTCAAAGGCAATATATATTAGAAAAACGATACTGCCATCCTAGTATCAAATTTGGCAGCTGCTGGAATTGATTAAGATAGGAATTGCTTTCCTTTCTGGTTAATAGGTCATACGTGAGATCAATATACTAAAAATAAACAATAAATATCAGCGCATCCAAAGCAAAGGTAGTCTGTAGGGTCAATGAGCGCAAAGACCTTGACTGGGTTCTGTGGCTACCTGGTCAACGCAGTTATGTATTCTCTCTCTCTCTCTCTCTCTCTCTCTATCGATCTATTATCTCATCTCGCTTCTCTCTCTCTTCTCTCTACCCTCCCTTGTGCTGTCAACACAACTTCTCCCTCTCTTCTCTTCTGTATTTTGTATTAAGGACTTTACTGATTCTGTGCATTTTGCCACATTATGACCTTCCAACAGCACTTGGCCATTTGTAAATTGTTGCAATTTGGTGTAATAATTGATGCCAATCTAGAACTGTACCTATCATTACCATAGGATGAAATATTGCTACTATCTAGCAAAATTATAGGAACTTAAAAAGGCACAACTCGATCTTCAGCTACGATCCCCACAACTCATTCATGAAAAACGAAGGTTTGGATCATAAGGAAAGCTTGTAAGTTCCATCTCTTCTGGCAATCTCGCATTAGAACAAGAAATAATTTTTGATGGGGACTATCTTGTAGATCTAACTTTGGATTGCGCATCTTTGACAAAACCAATCTGAAATCCTGTTCCACGTTGTTTAAAGATAATAGATTGGTTCCCTATCATGCCTATGAAAAAAACTTGTCCAAGGCAGCTCTACCAACTTCATTCACGGTTACACGTTCTGATCAAAATAATGTCAAGATCATATAGGAAGGAAAATCATGCGAGAGTGGCGGATATTCCCCTCCCTAAAACTAAAGAAATAGCAATATCATGGCAAAAATATCATTTTATCCGGTTTTGGTCATTTTGTGACCCCCATGTCAGATATGACACGCCTATTCGGGTTTAATAATTCCGTTTAGATCCGTTAATTGGAGATAATGGGAATTATCCAGTGTAGAATTTAGACTGGACGGTAACGCGGAAGACAAAAAAAGCGGGTTGGCATACATAATCTATCAAGATTCTATAAGGTGGTCCGTTATGTTATATCGCTTTGAAAGTAGGCCTATCTTGCACCATTTTTTGTACTCACAAGGCGATAAACAAAATGGACCATGCCAGTATATATATGTGTGAGGGCGACATTGCAATCCTAACGCATCAACATACGGCGCGACACAGACTAGTCTATTTCAAAGAACATACGCTCTTACGCGCTTCAGATTATGAAAGTCGACATCGAGATTTCTGAATACTAATTTTTTATGATATTATTAAAATAGTCACTAGAACTAAGATAGTCACCTAGAATGCTCACTCCAAAGCACAGACTGAACTCGGAGTTTTAGTTTTAGTTTGGATGGGCGTAACACATTTATGTATAATAACAGTTGGCAAGGATCTGTATATTACAAAATTTCCGGATCGGAGTTTTTTAAACAAAGATGTGTTTCTATATGAGGACTTCGATTTAAGCTTAAGCTATTTCACTAAGTGATTAGTATATGGACAAGATTATGGTAAATGCAAAAAAACCACAATTTGTTGAAAATGAGGGAGCCCTCATCGGAAAATCTTTTTAAGGAACAGACATGGACCGAAGGATCGACTAAAAGGTGGGAGCCCAGGTAGTCAAATAATTCTTACACGGGGAGTTCCTAATCGGGAATTCAGGAACAATTTTGGAAAACATACATAATAATACATACAGAATTTATAACGGCCTTACATCTAGATCAAGGCGCAGAAATAACAAGACGCAGAATATAATGCAAAGCAAAACCTGATATTAATGAAACTTAGTAATGAGACTTCAGAATTTTTTGAAAGTTTCAACGAATATTAGAACGGATGCCATAGTGGAATAATTGCTAGCGATTTTTAGTGATTAGGGTCAACTGTCTGCGGTTTACTCGCGGTTTGGATGATCTGCATGGTGTCGCCGTGTGAGCGATTCGTATAGGTGGGTGCGACTGAGTAAAAAAAAAAATAGGATTCTGTTGACATCGAAAAGCTTCGAAACATCATTAGAGTAATCTGACGGCAGCAGACAGAATTGTATGGGCAAAGCAATAATGTTAATTTGTTGGCGAGCAACATCAGGCTAGCTTCACCTGGTTTCCATAATGCTTGACCTGAAACCCTTGCCTACCGGCTGACCTTGAATGGCACTTGAGGTATTAGACAATTGTTAAACATTTTCAGTGGCTAAAGGAACATGAAACCGTTCTTGAACAATGCAGATGCAGGCTGCGCGGGATAGACGCACATGTTGAGATCTTGAGTGGGAACTCGACGTGAATGATCATTGATAGTCTCTTTTGTGCTAGTTCAAACAATAACAGGGACCAACCGTCATTTTCTGTGTTTAGATTAAAGGGTACGTTGTTAAAGAGACAACATTAATAGACTATCGCAAATCCCTACCTGCATAATCCCAGATTAGGCTGTGTCAGATTGATATGTCAGATAGTAGATCGACTGGGGTCACAAAATGACAAACGATTCATTCAGCACCTAATTTGATGGCTGTAATTCCACTGGCTTATGTCCATGTTGCAGCCTTCCAAATAGCAGTCAATAAATTCCACTCAAGGAGGGCGCGTCTTGTTCTACGGTAAGTTTTTTTTTCTGCATTTACAAAAAAATTGATATGAGTATGAGGTTATACAGGAAAATTTAAACCAAAATAATTTAGACAAGGCTGCAGCCCCTGTGTGCATAGACACGGCACCTGACCACAATCGGTAGTTGTGGTTTTCTACCCAGGAACTAGCAGGCTCCTGATCCGTGTGCACAACGACCACCAACGACGTTACAATTTATTTTTTTATGAATCTGTCTCTAGGCAGGGTAGCCCCTTCAATGCTAAAGCACTGATTCAAACCTGCAAACACAAGGTTCAAAATTGTGAGAATAAATGTCAATAAAAAATTATAGTTGTCGATTCTTAGCCAGACAGTCTTGAACAAAAGTTAGTTCTATGGATTTGTCTTCGTCTACACATGCCAACTGAAGTACCCATGACAAAATAAAAAATGTTATGATGGTACTGTCATTTGATTTATATTATGCAACCTAATTATGTATAGTTATAACTAATGTAATAATAGAAAAAGTATTTGAACGGTTTACGTGTCACTGGTGCGTATGGTGCGTCAGCTCCCTCCCTCTTGTGTATATCGATTCGCGCTGATATAGGAGCTGGGGAAAAGTTTTGGGTCATCCTTAGGTGAAGTGAAATAGGGAAGAAGCATTTTGATCTATCCAAGAAATCGCTTCGATGCCTACCCAAAGAAGTGACTTTGAAAGGAAAAGGGCCAAGTGGCAAAACTTAAATTTTATTTACTACGTCTTTTCTTAATTGAAATTAGTTATCAATTTTAAAGGTGCAACGAGAGATGTAAGTTGGCGGCCATATATCCTGTGATTATGGTTAGTATAATTTAGATTAGACCATGCAATAGATTTCCTACCTTTTATTTGGCTACCGAAATAACTTAAAATGAAAACCAAAGGTGATTTTGAAATATGCTTATTTCAATAAGAAAACATAGGCTGGAATTTCTTTGTGCTCCTATACGAAATTAGAAATTTCACACACTTTTGGTCCACCGAAACGTTCCCACAGCTTAATCCTTCAGATGGATATATTTTAGATAGAACTCTTTTACACCAGTGCAAAAATTCAAGATTTTCAATCATTTTTTAGGGGTCAATTGTTATTTGAAAATCTTCGCGTTGCACCTTTAAGAGAATCTTTATATTTCATCGCAATCAATTCAATGTAAAAACGGTGTTTAGGAATTTATAAGATTTGAAATATTCTTTACCAGTTTTTTTCTGTATCCCTCGTGAGCCATAAGTTGACCGAATTGTAACATATGTGAGCCCTGGTCCTTCTACACTGTTTCTCGCCGGTACGTACCGGGCAAAGTATTCCTCCGAATTTTAGACTAAAGAAGTTTTAATTTAGCGACGTTAATTACAAAGTATCTTTGGGTTTTTGATAAATGTGTTAATTTTTAATCCAGTGCTTTCACCTCTTCACAGAACGTTGCAACACCATCATGAGTGTTTTATTGATTCGTTTATTAGTCGTATGAAGGCCCACTCTCACCTGTTTTGGACAGCGCAAATAACCATTTGTTCCCATATTCGCTTCCATATCGCACCTGCCTTAATACAGGGCTTATTTCACATTTTAACGTACGTTACTTTTACCAGTGACCCTCTATGCACCAGCGTATTGACCGTAGAGCACACAGTATTAAGAGCGCCGGACTGGGAGTGCTGCAAAGTTTAATTGAAGTGTGCTGCAAAGTTTTAATGAAGAAGTTTGTCCTATAAAATCAGCGCGAATCGAGTATACCATATGTAGTGCAGTCTAGTCTAAATGCGGGGTGGGGGTCAAATAATAGACACTAATAACTCTCAAAAATTTTAAATTCGTTTGTCCTCTGTGGTCCAAAACTTTTGAAGCCATAAGTCGTAGATGTGTTTGTTTTTTTGGACAAAATCAACAACATGACGAGGGTCATCTGTGATTGAGCCAGGATTTTTCAATACAAACAGCGGAATTTATACGACGACCTAATTACCAAGATTCTAGGCGGGGTGGGTAAAAAGAGAGAGAAATGAATGAGAGGAACACACAGCTAGGAACTGGAAATACTAGGGTCTTGAGAAGTTTCTTGAAAGAACTAAGATTGACAGCCTATCTTATGTACAAATGTCAGGTATTCCACATACGAAGGTGCAAATGGTAGAAGAAAACCCGAATTCACCCAATACCGTGCCGGATTTTGACTCTGTATTTTTACAGAGTAAATAAAATGGTCCGTTTTCATTTTCAATATATTTATTATTTCAATATAATATTTTCTTCTAAGGAGTCGACCTCAACAAACGTGAGGTACAAACTTCATCAAAAGGCAAAAATTGTTTTCACTAGGTTATGCGCTAACAGAAGTACACAAAGAAACCTTATGCAAGAAGTTAAAAGTGTTGGCAGCAATGGCCCCTTTTTTATGCAAAATCAAACAGGAATTTTCCTTTCAAGTAATTTTAATAATTTAAAAAACAACTTCAATGGAAATCCATGACACGAACCCACTAACTTCAGATCAACACGCCTTCGTCCCACTTCATCATAAATTCAAGCTACGTTGCCAGGTATTAACATTTTTAATTTAACACCATGGAATAAATTAAATACAGAAATCGGGTTGTAAAAAAAAACTCAAAAAAAAAACTGGCTGGCATCTTACTCTAGACGACCAATTATATAAACCCCAAGGCACTAAACAAACCCTTTTGAGTCTGTCTTCAATCCTTCCCACAACATATACATACCAGCGAACAAGGGAACTCTAGAACATCTCCGCATCCTGACATTACTCATCTGTTAATCCATGAAGAAGGTGTCTTAAACCAACTGCAACGCCTCAATCCATCAAAGGCACGGCCCCGATGAGATTCTCCTCCCCCCCAGATTATAACCTACTCAATTTCGTGCTGTTTGAGACTCGCTCCTGCCCTGACTTTCCTTTATCAGCAATCTATCAACACAGGAGAAGTAACCCGGCCCAGTGGAGACAAGCCTTGTAACCGCTTATTTAAGAAAGGGACAAAATCAGATACCGCAAACATCGATACATCGGCAGCCCAATCTCCCTGACGCCATATGCTGTAAGATGCTGGAGCATATTATTTTGATCATGTACTAAACATCTTAGCCAGCATAACATCCTCCTTGACTCAACATGGCTTCAGAGAACGACTTTCAACAGTTAACCCATTTTTGACTTCCATGCACACAATGACCTGGGCCAGCCACACTTGAAATCGGGACAACCGACGGGATCTTGTTAGATATTCTCTAAGCGCAATAATAAGAGTTTCCCATCAGCCTCTTATCCGCCAAGTTTGATTTATACGGGATTAAGAGGGTCACACTAACCGCTGATCAACAGCTTTCTCTCTTCTCGCCAACAGACAGTGTCTGTTAATTGTAGAACGACTCTCACTGGGGGAATGTAACAATATCAGGCGTACCACAGGGATCGTTTTGTTGGGCCCGGCACTATTCTTATTGTATATCAACGCAAGCATACAAGACAACCATCAATCGTCAATCCGCTTATTTTGGTGACGACAACATACATCTAATAGAGAAAATACAAACCAGAAGAGTCACCAATTCTGCAAAAAGACCTGCCGACCCTGGCTAAGTGGGCTGGAGTATTGGCTGATGGAATTGCACAAAACATCAAAAAATGTGAATGTCCTTTCAAATTAACACCAAAAGGATCGCCGAGTCATCTTTCCATACACCCATTCCTTAATGCCGCAGCTTGCTATTGTTGATCAGCACGATTATCTTGGCATATATCCATTGCAGTGATCTCCGCTGGAAACACTCATTGTCAACCACATCATCAACATCTAAACAGCACCTTGGGCCTCCTACGCAGAACATTAACTCCTAATGTTCAAAAATACGTCAGAAAGAAGGCCTAGGAGTCCACCGTTCGTCCCGCGCCTCGAATAAATGACTCACAGACTTGGAACCCACACACAACAACTTTAGTGACAAGCTCGAGCAAGAATTCAGAGCAAGAAGGCACGATATGTGTTGAGCTGATTAACGCAGGACACCAGTGTTTTCATCAGCTCATGTCAACAACTTGGATGGGAAATCTCTTCATGTAGACGTTCTTCTGTCTCTATTCCTGGCCCACACTTTCTTTTCAAACATTCCAATTCCACCACAACTTTCAAGATACTCCAGTTCCCACAGTGTGGTTCCAGCACAATACATTTTCAATAAAATGAATCATCAAAAATTTAAGCTACCAATCACAACATACAACTAACTACAGATTTACAAGTTGCCTACTACCCAAGGATCGCCATACGGTGTTTGGAATACAACCATCTCCAAGCTCAAGTGGTCACCATTTCTACTGAAACTATGCCAAATCGGCCTTATAAGAAGCAGCCAATACCCGCCAATCCGAGATATGCTTCCTTCCTCCGTCTCTGGGCAGCAATTGATGTAAACCATGTCTGCCAATCCTGTTATATAATATGGGAAGCAATTTCTGTTTCCTGTTTGTGACGTTTTTTTGAGATTATTTGCTTCCTTTTTTTGGGCATCTGCATCTACTGTTTTAACTAATGCAACCT
The DNA here is from genome assembly GCA_023653785.1 of Ophioderma brevispina. Classification (NCBI taxonomy): domain Eukaryota; kingdom Metazoa; phylum Echinodermata; class Ophiuroidea; order Amphilepidida; family Ophiodermatidae; genus Ophioderma; species Ophioderma brevispina. Next base: position 130,636 of record JAMKCH010026372.1, read on the forward strand.
TGTCTTGGAGACGCCATTTTCGCCCTTCAATCCTAGTTTAGAAGCTCAGCGCAGCTGCAAAGGATCAACATACCAAGTCCAAGTACCATTATCATTTATATTTCAAGGGGGCACAATTCTTTATCGCGTTATTGAAAAACACTTTTAAGTTCGACATCGTGAGAAAAACCCATCACCTTTTTTGTGCAATTATATGAGAATATAAGAGAGTGCGGTTGTGGAATCGGGGTGAGGAAGCGTCTAATTCGTTGATGGATTGGTTGTTTTCCCTTTCCTTTAATCTCAATTAAATACCACTTTTCTTCTAGCCCCATCCTGATGTAAATTTTCGGCTCATCAGTGTAGTAACATAGGAACAAAGATAATGTTATCGCATCTATCTGCATCTCGAGTAGCACCCGCCATTATTTTTTAAATTTAAAATGGATCCTAGAGGTAATATGATATAAGGAATGAACACGTCATGTAGCCGTAAGGACGCGGGGAATTTGTTCGTACCCATTCATTGTCGCAACACTTCTTCGGTGAAGGATAAAACACCTCTAAAATTAATTCTACTTCGATTTCTTAATAACCGCCATAATGATTGATTTTGCAGTAGAGTTTGTATCCGTTTTCCATTTTAAGCGTACAACAAACACCTTCTCTTTGACCCCAACTCTTCCTTGTATTTTAATTATTGAAAAAGGGGACTTAACACAGAAAGCAATCCGATATGATGTTGTTATAAGAACGGACGGAATTGCAAACATCATCTCAGAAGGCACGTGTCTTATTCTCAATGAAAGTGTCCCTGAGAGGACGGCGACACGAGATTATTAGTTTGGGACTATTGAGCGGCAAGGTGTAAGCAAAGTAATTGGGAGAAGATGCGTTTTCTGTATTGTAGGTTGAACGATGACTGACAATTGATCCTCGAAGTAATTTACACTACGCCAGCTTATCGATGTTATTCATCTTCTACAGCTTAACAATGTAGATATAACTTTAAATGTTTTGCATTAATATCAAGGACACTGTGTTCACCATTATATATCTTCGTCATATAAGTATTGACAGCCAACTAGAAAAACTAACATCGGATATTTTTTTTTTTCCGGAAAGCTCGAGATTGTTATAGGCGGATTATTTTCATTATTGCTTTTAGTCATTACTGCAGCATTTTGACCGTCATATACAATGAAAAACATCCGTCTTCCGTGGGAACATATTCACGGTTTGCAGAACACGGCCAAGCTGTGGCAGATACTCTGTCTTTGGATTAGATGAGATATACCAAACACGGATTGCTATGCTGCTAAGTCTTTCATCCAAACAATGATAAATTTACGGTGTCACTAAGTGGATTGAATTATTCTATATGAAAGTAAGTCTTTAATGTGGCAGCATTCTATAACGATAAGACTCTGGTTAATTATTCAATTGTAATAAATATGTGAAGTAATTGTAAACCTGTTTTAAATATTCGCGAATAGCATATATATTGAAAAACATATGGCAGTCACAACATGAATCATTTGCGAATGGTTCCACATGCTTTTTTATTTCTATTGGGTATTATTCTCAACTTCAATGTACAGCAACAATTAATCCAGCGAAGTATCGTATGTGTGAATCATATCTACCATTGACTCTTAACAACAAATATGAGTGCTGTGCGATATATAATACTCAACCATATGTGCTTTGTAAAATTACTGTCACGTCACCGATGGATTCAATAATTGAATAGAGGTTGCTCAGACCGAATCAGTCTTTGCGTATTACTATGTTGAATTAGAGGACAAGAATGGGTCGGTGAGGAAAATGTTGCACTGTTCACAACGGAAACTTGTAGCATGATGGTTGTAATCATATTCTGCTGTTTACCCACAGTCCAAAAACGTTACACTAGGTCTGGAAATGTCGAATGGAGTTCTGAAAAAGTACAAATTCCAATTTATGCGGATATCAAGTGGATGTGATACAGCATGAGATATTCTTTTGATCGGTGTAATTCCAAAGTTTTCATCAAACAATGACATTGCTTTTTTTTTATCAGAAGGCCGAGCCCTAAATGTGATTTCATATGTCCAACTAAAAATGCTCATGTAGCCTCAGTAACCAAAGCGTTGAAACTACACGTGGTACAACTTGATTTAAAATTTGATCATTATATCCCGATCCTCTTTTAACTCTTTAGGAAGAATGTGGAATCAAGACCATAACAAAAACGGTGCATTCATAATGATTAAATCTATGAAGAGCTTGATTTAGGTGGAAATGGCGTGAAGGTCCTGCAGAAAGGGTGCTTTAGGGGTTTGACAAGTTTGGATCTTCTAAACCTTGCGGAAAGTGACACATAAAATATTGTATTCTGGTATACTGAACGCTTGACCAATTTAACACAAACTTATGTCCCTGCGTTCATCAAATGTACACGAACTTGAAATACGGGGGGATTTGCAAAGTTGACACAACTGATTAGTCTAAGCCTACCCCAAAATTTAGATCTCCACGGCTAGAGTTAGGTTGTTTGAGGCTCTTCAGTCTTGGTGGTATTGACTTTAAACAATAACATATTCGCTAATTAGATATGCGATTTTGTGGTCTCCAAAAAAACCTGCAAAAACTTTTACATAAGCAAATTAACCCAACTAAAACCAGCCTGCAATCTGGGCACTCAAAACATTTCATGTCACTAAATATATTAGCACTACAGAATAAAACTATTGATTCAAATTGACAATCTTCAAGAAATACCAAACTAAAGTGGCAAGTGGCCGAAAATCGCATCTCAAATAAAAATGGGAACAGTTTATGCATGGAAAAAACTATCCGTCATCTCTTCTTCATTCAAATCAGATAGCGACAATCGAAGAAGGCGCTTTTGCTGGCCTCAGTTACTTGAATGTTTTATTTTAGACAGAAACCGACTCAAGCATATTCAAAGTAAATCTCTTTCCGGACTGCACGCGTTAAATGTCCGTTTTTGAATCGAAGCGCGAAGTCACTTAATCTACTTCAGATATATTGATGATTTAGATATCTGCAAATAATGTCATTACAGGATAATTTAATTGATGATTTACCCGATAGAGTTTTTCAGGTTGTAAAAATCTTGAAACAGTTGACGTAAGAATAAATCCTTAATAATGGATAGAGCATTCTGATTTTGATGGGCGTTACCAATAAATCAAGATTCCTTGTTGATTACTATGCTAGCTGTGGATTCATCAGCTCGGTAAGCTCTTGCATACCCTCAAATTCTAGACCGGCTTTCTTGACTTGCCAACGTCTGCTTCCTCAACAAGTTCTCCAAATTTGTATTTGGATTCTCGGTGTTAGTGCAATATCAGCCAATGTCTTTGTTCTATACTGGCGTAGATTAAGTCTCAAAAAACACAGAAACAAAGTTCAGTCACTGCTCATTGCCAATCTGTCAGTTTCCGATATGATGATGGGTTTTTATATGCTCACTATCACATCAGCAGATATCTATTTCTCAGACTCCTTCCCTTCCAATGCAGAAAACTGGCGGCAAAGTTTTGCATGTAAATTAGCAGGTGCTACAGCACTATTATCCAGTGAAGCATCTGTTCTTTTTGTGACACTCATAAGTATAGATAGGCTTCTAGGGGTAACGAGACCATTTAGTTCTTCCAGAATGACTACAAGCCGAACAAAGCAATTATCTGTTATCATATGGACTCTAGTGCTTTCTTTATATGTGCCATCTCCGTATCTATTTCGGAATTCTCTCCACGATTGTATGAACTTTCTGAAGTTTGTATCGCTTTACCAATGACACGAATGAATATCGTCAATAACACAAATACATCGTTGGCAATGAGCAGTAAATACTCTAATACTCTTCAAATGACACAGGCAGTAATAAAAGGAACTGAAGCCGGTATGTATTTTTCACTGGCCATTTATATATGCCTAAATAGTATTTGCTGCTTGATTGTAGCATATTGCTACGTGCAGATATTTGTAACGTTTAAGAGAACAAGTTTACAAGCAAACCGACAACGTCAGATAGAGGATGAGTATAAAATGGCCACCAACATGGCGATCATTGTCCTCACAGATCTGTGTTGCTGGATACCTATCATTGTGATTTCAACATTGGTTCAGGCAGGAACGATAACAATTTCGCCGGTGTTGTATGCTTGGGTCGTTACTTTTGTCCTGCCAATCAACTCATCTGTAAATCCCTTCATTTACACAATAGTTACGATGTTTAGTGAACGAAATGAACGAAGACAAAGTGCCATCAGTTTACAAAATTCTTCACATTATGTGTCATTAACGAGATTGCGAGCGACTTCAATATCAAGTACTCAAATTACAAGTCGAAAATAAGGAAAACAAACATTCAAAACGTAAAAGACATTTGCAATCGGGTGTATATATTTTTATTATAACAATGTGTGAGCAATCAACAAACGTAATATGTCAATATTAGAAAATCAAGGCAAGAACACCCAAATTTGGGTTTGTAGCTTTTGTGTCTATTTCACGTATTTTGTATATAAAAATACATGAACATACGCGTTGCGTATAAAGCATGCTCGAAAGGCTAGTGTCTGCAGATGTCTGCCGATGAAGTATGAATCCACCTTTGAAAAGCTGACTGACAACAACATCCCGATTGTCCCGAGAAGAAATGCAAACACAGGAACGCTAAATTATGGCTTCAGAAGAGCTGCTAAATGAATTGTAAGAGTTTGTTACAGTTTTCTTAAATGTTTAAGAGACAAATTTGTAGTGGCTTTGTGGACCGGAAATGAGATAACGTCGCGGGATGACGTCAATGGAAGACAGCCCTTAACAATATCACATATATCCAAATCCAAGCAGTACTTCTTTTATGAGGATTGGTGTGATAAATGTATTTTTCTATTAATGACTTAATTAATCCTCCGCACCCAGGTTGTAAATTGAGGAATTAATTCTTGATTTTAACATTTCTCATAAGGGTAGAAAAATATAATTTTTGATGAAAAGTATCCCCACTGCTTGGATTGAAACCCCCTCTTCGAATAATATGAACGTTGTTAATGGTGTTGTTGAAGACCTTCTTAGTACTCAGAAAATACCGAGGTATGCTTATTCTATTTTGATTGATAAGTGTGTTCCTGAAAAGTGTATCTCTTTTTGGAAATAGAAAGAGTTTACTGACGATCCTCTGAATTTGGACTGGGAAAAATTCATCTGCGGAATTTTCTATTGTTCTATTGATTCTCGCCTTAGGTCATTCTATTTCAAAACATTTCATAGGGCAATTACTTTTAATGATTTTCTTTTTAAGATCAAGAGAAGGGACTCCCAAAATTGTGCTTTCTGTAAGAAATTCCCTGAAACGATTACGCATGTGTTTTGTGAATGTGAAATGGTGAAACCTATTTGGGAGGAGATCGTCAACACCATTAGGGTTAAACATGACATTGACTTTTCTATTCTATTTGACAACATATTTGGTGTTGAAGGTGATAAATTCTTAACTCACCTCTTTTTATGTGTTAAGTATTATATTTATGTGTGCAGGTTTCAAACAAAAAGCCTAATTTTGTGAGCTGTAGAGTGTATATTAAAACTAACAGAGAAACTGAATATTATATAGCTAAAAAGAAGGGTAAACTTTCTTCTCATTTTCGTAAATGGAGGTTTGATTTTTAGACTATGAATGTGGCTGCATGATCATTTTTTTCATGATCTCAAAAGTGTGCTACCTGTAATTTATTTTGCTGTTGCCTTTGTGATTCTATTGATTTGCTGTCTTCGATGAATAAAGATCAATAAATACTGAAAGATAAAAAAAATATTCGGTAATATTTTACTAAAAGTATGACAACATAATCCGACAATAATAGTAGAAATTTTGAAGAAGACGAAGAATAAATTCTTACCAATTATCAACGAATTTTGCCCATGTTTCGATTGATGAAAATTTCGATTTATATCAAAAGTAATAAAGAGCAGGTGTTCATCTCCATGACGCAGGGTATGCGATGTTTGTTTTAGGAAGGATCAGCATTTGGTCGTTTTGTATATTGAGCCCATTAATCAACGCCCCACTCTTAAAAGTGTAAACTTGAAGGTGTTCATAAGGTACGTCCAATCCCATGCAAAAGGACTTTTATTTGATGTGAATCAATAACAATTTCTCACTCAGACGATCTCCATTCTTTTCTTGAATGTGATACGGACAACTTAAATTAATTATATAAGAAATGCGGCCACTACGTGACGTCGAAAGGCGGTGGAACACTAGTGATGTAGAAACTCGAATGAAACCCATCAAGTTGTGATGACACAAATGGTTAGCGGGCTCTAGTACTAACAGAGAGGTTGGGGTTTCGAGTTCCATTCACAGCAAAGTTCCTTTTACGATGTAATCTACGCCCCCGCTTGTTAAAATTACCTTTCGGCGCATATATAATATATATAATATATCGTCGTTGGGCGGGAAAACCTCATATGTGCATTTGGACCTTTGAAAGCAAAAACCTCACATGTAAGTAAAAACTGTTTTACATGACCAAACCTCATATGTAACTTTTCTGAGATCACCAAAACTGAATAATTTGTGTAAATGCCCAACACAAAAGTTTTCATTTTCTAAATATATTTAGAGAATATTTACCCAGATTCTGAATAAAGGTGTCATAGAATTTACTATCATACTTAGCATGAAATTCAAGCTGAACCCGATGTACCAAATGCACATATGAGCTTTTTTAGCACGGGCCCCACTTGTTACACATGAGGTTTTGCCTTTGACCTCTGGAGTTATCATATGAGGTTTTTCCCGCCCAGCACACGATATAATATATATATAGATTCGAGATATAGATATAGATATATATATATTATCTCTATATATATGATATTATATATATATATATATATATATATATCATAATATATATATATATATAGATATATATATAATATATATATATATATAATCACCGCCACTGAAGAAGCTACGAAACATTACTAAAGCTCGGATTTGCCGTTTTTTCCGTTTATATGTATTCATTATAGTATCATTATATATATATATATTATATATATTATATATCTTATTATATATATATAATATATAATATATAATATAATATAAATATACAGTCGAGCACTCTTTGCCTATCTGCAAATTTACCAATGAAACACCCAACGCAGGCTAACCTATCTCTAGGCATTTGTCTGATGATCGCACAGGCGTGAAACTCCTAGTATCAACTACCGTTCCAGCAGGTTCATCAATTTATCCTCGCTCTGCTTTCAGCATTGAGCACTCGCAGATTAGTCTCCCTCCTCTCCTAGACTCTATATAAACCTAAGATTTTTGGACAAATTCACGAAATATGGCGGAGTATGGAGCTGCGAACCAAAACCTGTCAAAAACGAATGACCCCATAACATAACGGTGGTGGCGCAATTGATTAGCGTATTCCGATCTAACGTAAGGTTTGGGTTCGAGTCCCATCCACAGCAAGTTCATTTTGCGATTAATAAGGCTAGCGTTCCGCGCTGTCATCAATTTCTCACATATATGATTTTATTTCTTCATGGCAGTATTCACAAGAGGCTTAAAGTGCTCCATTTCTCACATATGTTTTATAAATTAATGTCGAGGTGTTTGTGTATCAGAATGCAGATCACCTCGTGATATGGCCGGCGGCCTTACGCAT
>JAMKCH010026373.1:0-19118 GCA_023653785.1 Ophioderma brevispina
TCTTGCTTCATCCCTTAGGTAATGAGCAACACCTTGATGATCTCAATAAGCCACTTTTGGGAATTAGATTTCTCCCTTCCATGGACCAAACACGTTTCCTTTGAGGATCGTTTCTCAAATACAAATAGAGAAATACATAAATGAGATTTTTAATCACGAAATGTAGGAACACTTTTGTAATTCCACTTTCGAGACACTCTTATTTATATAAATATTGATTCATATATTTAATGTCAATATTGCCAAGGATAGATCGAAATAACATGGTCCTCTACCAATATTCCCGTTATTACCGATACTGAATTTGTGTACCTGTAAACATAATCATAATGGACTTAAATAACTGATATTTAAACCAAATGCTATGCCTAATCGGCATTGAACGCCATCTCTATTTCTGAGAGCGTACTTCCAGACAAAAGGCAATGTTTTTTGTGTGTATATGAGTATTACCTGGTTTGTTTGAGGCTTTTATATGTAATATCGTCAAAAAATTATAAATCAAGGGACAGCATTTAAGCGTGATGGTTTTAAGCGTTACCACCATTACCTTTCACGATAATTTCCAATAATGCTTATCGCTGTAACATAACCTGTAATACACCTCTCGTGCTAGCGTCTTTGTTGTGTTTAGTCCATAATTGTTTTCCCGTGTCGTTCTCTACGCGAATCGGGTTCGAGGAGGCTACTGGGGTGTTTTTTTAATCACAGCTCTATAGGGCTGTTATTTTTCCTAACATGCACCTCGAAATCTGGGGTCACACTGAACGCGCGGGTCACGATGATAGTTCTAGAAATACACTGTCCTGACAATTGATATAGCGGGCGCGCTCTGTATATTACTGATGGCAAACCTAAGATACACATTCTATGGTGTTTCACCATTGCAACGTCATGCATTAAAATATAGAGCGGTGTGCTTACCTGTAATGACTTTCAAAATGATGGCTCTTTACATAAACATTTTTCTCATAAATAGACATGCACAAATTTATTATTTTTACAGCAGCAGATATATGATATAACTTCGATATTCAAGATTTATTTTGCATATTGTCATTTCTAAAATTTGTATGCAGACGCACTTCTTAAGGTAATGGCAAGATGAACCAAATGAAAACAAACAACAGAACCTACCCCAAGAAAATTTTTTATGGTGCTCTGCACCAACCTTGTTTGCATATTAGAAGGTTACCTCCCCCCCCCCCCACAAGCCACCTCACCCCAGCTACTCCACGCCTCCCCCCCCCAAAAAAAAAATTTACTAATTCACTTTTAACCTCTTTATATCAAAATTTCAGAATCTGCCCCATCCTACTCCGTCATTTCCATTTGGAAATCAAATGCTGTTTCACACAATGTCGACTTCACCCGATACACATAAATGAGATTTATGAAATATTACTACATCCTACGTAAGTGTTTACGGGATACTAGGGTTTAATGCTTCCTTATTCCTATAGGGCTTGGTTGATTTCTTTCATTCAATCCTACTCTCAAGGATAAACCAAAACCTCGTCTTCTTTTGCTTCGTATTCAGACCAGCACTGATCAATCAACCATCCTAATTCTGGAAGGTTAATGGCCAGAGAATCATTAACCCATTTGCGGTTTGGTTTAACCGCTCGTCCTAGGATGGATGACAAGGACAAAGTTGTTTTTTAAATGTGTTACATTTAAATTGCGACAATTATTTCAGTTATCAATCCACTTTCGCATGTGTTAACCAAAAAATGTTTATTAAAATGTATTAATCGTATCTCAATACTCTAATTCTATAATATATAATCAATTCGCTAGGATGGCGTTCGTGAAAATAACAAGCTTTTCGAGCTTGATGACTTGGTTACTTACCTCTCGCGGCAAAGCCGCTCGAGGTAGTTAACCATGTCATCAAGCGTTCAAGCTTGTTATTTTTAACGAACGCCATCTATCTCATTGATTATCTATATCTTACTGCCCTATCAATTGCAATATTACAGTGATAACTATGTGTTATTAATGCGCCGCGTGATTTATTTTGACACCGCAATATCATATGCCATTCCATCAGGTAGATTCCGGCCTGCTTTAAATCTCTTGTTTTGCTTAGTTTCTGAAAGCGGCCAGATATTCACATGGATAGATTTCTGCTCGATTTCTTTTGTTTTGTATTTTGTTTAATGCCGCATTTAGTGAATAAAATGAGATATGTGATACAGAAATTGGAACATCTGTCACTCCGTATACTGCATGCCTAATTAATCGACTGGTAATTCATGCTTTTACATTACTACGGCTATGAATAAATACAGCTAAATACTCTGGGGGAAATTAGAACGTAACAGGTTTTCTCTTTGCTCAACATCTACCCAGTACACTTTGGATAAATAATTGAATGAATTCGTCCTGAATCAGCTACCCATGATTCAAGCGTCATAGTACATGGTTTACACTCTATTTGGGAAAATGCATTACAGTCAGAACACTTACCATGGGAAACAATAGCTGTAGCACAAGCTATAAGGAGTCTGTATTCATATTTAACATTGCAACAATATCTTTACAATCATTATGTATCCGCCCTTCCTATTCATTTCCCTAGTGTATAAAAGTGTACTAATTTAAATTTCTTCATGAGTATGTTCGCAAAGAAATTCTATATTCCATGTCTACTGCACATGCCTCGAGAGAATAAATTTTAATTTTGGTCCAATCATATGCGACCCTTGTTTCAATTCAACATCAATAAAGAAACGACGCCCCTTTCATAAACATTATCATGGATCGCCTCAAAGAAAGACGTGAAGAGATACCAGCTTGGTATTGTAAGTTCCCCATCGTCCAAATGTGTACCATCTTCTCTGGTGTAACATATCTCAAATGAATAGAAGCGTGTCCCCGCTCGGTCTGTCTGCAATAATCATGGTATGGTTAAGCAGTAACGTTACCAACTGCCAAGCATACCGTCTCCACCTGACGTTAAATTGTTTCAAAGGCATCTTGTATAGACAGAAGAGAAGATGGGATAAGTAGAAACGAAGCGCTTAACAAACAAATCACATGAAGTGGATCAACCTATCCGTACTTTCCAGCAGAAGATGAGAAAGAAGGAGGTGGGTGGTTCGACCTCTACTTCAAAGAAAACTGTTCAACCGCCTATTCGTGTCAATCGGCTTAAATCTAATCAAAAATAAAAAAACGATTGGACCAAAGACCTTTACGCTACTTGCTGGAGAACATTACATACCCTTCATTAAATCCCAGAAACATTTTCATTACAGTTTTTCAATTGGGTATTTGCCCAGGGTCGATACAACTATGGTTGTTGATCGGTACAGCGAAATGTAGTCCCCTGCATCAGTTATAAACAACTTCGACCCCAAATTTTTCAAAGTATTTTGGCACTTTGGACACTTTCCGACACAAAAAGTTATGGGTTTGAGATGTTTGAAAATGCCTTTATCTAATCATTCATCATCAAATTTCACAGGAAATAACCCGATATTGGTAAATTAGGGCTAAACTAATAACAGCTTTAATGACCCCCACAACTTTGAATCAATTTAGCTTACCGAAAAAGGGTCGATTTTTCTGGCTTTTCTTTGGTAAAAATTTCACTGATTTCCTCACTTATTTCGCCAACGATTAAAATAAATAACAATCAGTCAGAACAACCGCGGAGTTCATTGCAGCAGAGATCTTTTGCTGGAAAATTAATAAGCATTTTAGTGGGAGAGTGTCATTACTTCCTGTTGTGCAAACCTTCCCGAACGGCGACTTGATCGGTGAACACTTACTTCAAAGGTCCAATCGAGTGGCCCTTGAAAGTTTCCTAACAAAGGACTGATGAATGATAGTACCTGGGTCATCGGATTTCAAAATCAGGCCATCTCCTTCTTTCTCATCTCTCTGGTACTTTCCAACAGACGTTCCTTGAAGACGTTCAACCACGAGTGGCACTTTTTCAGATAAATCCGAACATGTAATCTATTCAAGAACACAATATCAACACTCTATCATAGCGCCCATCGTCACAAATAGAAGGGGCTGTCGCACTGTGATCAAATCTCGACTTGAGCAAGGGAAGGTAAACATTTTAGTCTCGAGTCATTGAATGATGTATAATTACAATAAACATAATTGCAAGCTATTTAATTATCTTGCTATTTTTAGAGTGTAATCTCTGATTTGTAACGGGTAATCTTGTAATCGCTATTATTATAATTAAACATGCAATTTTGCATATGTGTAAGAAAGGATGAAAGTGAGCATAGTTGATTCGTATCAGTCAATGAAACCAAATCATTGAACATTGCTCATCAGCCTGATGATTGATGGATGAATGCTTCATCATAATCATCACGTTAAATTTTTTTTTAATTAGTTATCAACATCATCATCATCAATCACCACCATCGTCCATCTTCAGCGTCTTCGTCAGCGTTCATTTATTTTTGTTGGATAATGGTACAAGGAATATTTTTTGATTAATTTACACTCCGGAAACGGAAAACTTTATTGATTCAAATGGTCCCCCAATGCAGTACATGACGTAAGTCTTAAAAATTTTGCTACCTTTTCATTAAGAACATTCATTACAGTTAGCATCACATTATTTTTCAGGTAAGGAGTTCGTGTTATTTCTTCTTTTGTTTAATGAGATTTCTTGATATGCTTTGAATCTTCATTTCATAACATTTAAACAAAAAACGCAAATAAAACTAAAATTTAAATTGAGTCCCTTTATTTCCTGAGTTTTTAAACAGATAGCTTTCAAGCCTCCAGCGCACCTTCATCTAAAAATAATACTTAATTTTAGAAAATCCGTTCACCTTAATAGCACTTGGATGTCCCGCAGCTGGAGGATATCGGAGAACATCTCCTAACCTTCAGACCTTTGTAGACGGTTTGATACTAATGTAGGCATTCTAAGGCATGACTATATTCCCTAATCCGATTTTCTGGAAGGGAATCTTGTGTTTTCCCAAACAGATGTCTTTTTGCCTCTAGTGACGAGAGCCCTTCATTTAAGATTTACAAATAACGGTGGAGATGAGAGAGGCGAAAAAAACCCGTCTTTTTTCGTAATGTTAGCCTAGGAACCATTTTTTAATGAAGCAGAATAAATTCCACATACACATCCTTTAGAGTGCAGAAGAACGTTAACGTTTGAAAAAAGTACAAACCGTTTCTAATGCGGTAACGTAAATTATCGTGACTTAAAGAAAAATTAGTCAAATTTAAAAAAAATATATAGTCACTTTGAGCTTGCGGTAGGTAAGGTACCATTTGTATAACTATGACGGGGGTGGCATCTATTTTAGACCTAGAATAACCATCCAACGACAAGTCTCTGGTCCTGAGTCTGAAAATGTACTACTTTAGATTAAAGGATAGCATCGATTTGGCTGATCCTATGCCAGAGAACTCATCAAAATTCGTATTTGGTTACTGTTTTACTGATATCGATGATGCTAAGAACTTTTTATCTGATACTGTAATATGTCTATACGTACGTATCAATTCCGACTTTTAATGAACAAACTGCCTTTTGTGTAAATATACCACATTTCTCAGCGTTCTAAGTGGCCGACCTCTGACCTGTTGGCGATTGGGCCGATTGATGATGCTTAACTCCTGTTTGCTTTTCAAAACGGACTGTTTAGGTGAAACTTTTCACTTTTCTAATTTATAAACCATTGCAAGCCATTCGTTTTACATTTACAGGCAGTCATTGCACCGTCTGAATATTACCTGGGAGATCTTGCAAGAAAGAGTGAATCAGGGTATTACAACCATTTATTGAGTGGCTCATTAATCACACTGCACTAGCACTTTGTAGCATTTACGTTAGCTGGACCTGACTAATTTTCGTAGTCAAAATGGGTAACTCTGAACTAACGAGCCATTTTACATACTAGTCGAGCACCAGGGTAATCTTCAAGTAGTCAACATGTCTTAAAAGAGACACTGGCACATTGAAAAATCTCCGCCTCGAGATTTTTCAAAATTGTTATTTGTTTGCATCCTTGTAAAGCTTTCATAATAATAGCCTCCCCTTAAGACCAAATCAGCATCATTTGGAGTAAACAAACGATTTATAATTATAATTACTGTCGCCAGCGACAATTAATTCAGCAGACGACCGGAATGGCGATTAACACAAGAAACGCACGCCGTATATGTTTCCCACGGCATGCACCCTGTTTGAGCGGTCTGTGACCTTTGTGTTTTAAAATCAATGATTACAAATCTATGATTTCATGTAATATAACATTTGTTGTTAAAATTATGGAAAATTTAAAATTAAGCCTACAAATTAGCTGGATGTCCCTACCCTCTATTAACGTCCCCAACTGTTTTTTGAGTACTTTAATTTTTATAACGTATATCTCTTTTCTTCCAATGCCTATAGACTATCATTTGAGAGCAAATTGAAGAAATTTCATATTTTGTGAAAATGTGGCCAGTGCCGCTTTAACGCCCGGGGGGCACTTGTTTCAAAGGTGATAGGATGCGGTATGCCATTTTGGACCCGGGTCACTGTGACCTACCCTTTGTGACCCACCCCAATCGGGAACTTTAATGTCTCGATTGGGTACTATTCCGATTAGGTCGATTGTCTTGTGCGATATCGTTAAATGTTTAGTCTCGTTCCCAATCAGGGCTTCTGTGGTATCATTTGAAACGACCTAAAATTTATATCGCGGTCGTTATTGAACAGTTTGAAGTGGCAATAAGAACACTATATGAACTAAACTTAGCGCGTAAATCAATCATCATTAATGGCGAGGGGAAGTCAACGCCAGCTGTACCGGGAGTGTGTCATTTGCCCCAGTCATTGGTCTGTTTGGTGTGTAGTATTGATGTCTTTTACCATTTTCTTCCGATAACTTAAAATATCGTCCCCTTTGTGTTTTTTTTAAGCTTGACCTTTTAATCAACAAGAATGGAATAATTCATACAGTCGAGTCAAAATTCGGCAGCCGCCCTTGCGGCCCTCCTTGGATTTAATTCGCACTGCAATTTTCCGTTTCCAAAGAGGTACCGGGGGACAAGGCTATGATGTTTCGAGCTACACTTGCTAACGAGTTAAAATTGTTTGTCATGGCTAAAATGTTTTTTTTGTTTGTTGTTTTTAAATTTTAGTAAAAATCCGGCTTATGAAAGCATGTTCCACACTGTAGCTTCCCTGTACTATAGACAGACATGTCTGCATCTCATCTGATTCGCTTGGTGGCGATGTTGGCCCAAACACATGGCCCTGGCCATATGGTCCAGGACCATATTTGAAATATGGTCCTGAGCATAACTATTATCTGGGGAAATATTCTAAGTCAAACATGCTCCAGGAGCATATTTTCTATTGCTTCCTGGAGCTGTATTTAAATATGCTCCAAGCAAATATGCTATAATGCTCATGGAATCATACAATAATCTGTAAAATATTCTAAGTCAATACTGCTCCGGAGATATTTGCCATATGCCTCCTGGGGGCATTGCATTCAAATTGTCATGCTCCAGTACCATTGGTCCAGGACCCATCTTAATTGGGCTCATTGCACAAAAGCGGTCTGTTTCTGCCATGGCGTGTATCTGTTTCAGTCGTGTTTACCACCGGGGAAGGGGGCAGGGCGCTCATAAAAGGTGACGTACCTGCTCCTACCGACCATTCATGATATCAATGGCTATCGGGACAGATTTCTTGCAAAACGGGGTCAGTGACCCCGTTCATAGCACTTCCAGCCATTTCATCTCATTAACATCATTGATTATTTGAAAAACAATAAATACAAAGGCCCCAAATTAGCATATCAGGAAGCGGTATTATGCACTGGTTCTCATTTAATGACTTATTCATAGCATGGTTAGAGCTTTTAATTCCTGAATTTCCTATAATATCACCTTAATTTCATTCTTTTTGAAAGAATTATGTTAAATGACGCAAAATTGCAACAGCTTTCCGCTGACCCCAGTAAAACTATTTCCATTAACACCCGGAACCCCATGTAAAAACTTTCCAATTAATTAAAATTGATCTCAAGTAGTTAATGTTTGATCATATGAGAAATTATGCTTATGGCCCCTTGAAACTAAAGATACTATTAAAGCCCGAATGAATAGTTTTTACAGGCATCTGGGCCAAGAGTAAAAAGTTTCATTCGAAATCATAAGCGTTAATTCATAGGCGTGTAAAATAAGGTTGTATACAAGTACCCAATCTGGCGTAAAAATGTGTTTCCGATGGCTACCTTTTGATTGTAATACCGCTCAACCCCATTGCACAGTACATCACTCGTTTCTACTAAACCGGGCTAATCGAGAATTTTAATGTCTCCGATTTGGGTGGGTCCATAGGGTAGGTCACAGTGACCCGGGTCACAAAATGGCTATCCGGATATGATTCGTGAACAAGAAAACGCGTAAAGGGTGTCTTTTTTTCCAACTGCGAATGTACGCGCGTACATTGCTTAGGGTGTCAAAAACGCAAAATGTGGGAAAAAGGTATGTCTTTTCTTAATCCTGAAATGGTGATGTAATGTTTTTAGGTATGTAATCTCATATTAACAGCGATCAAAAAAATGGTAAAGCAAAACAAGATAATAATGGGTATACTAACGATACAGTGTATTGCTTACTTGTTTAAGTGCAAAAACTGACAAAAATCTTCTTTAGTGTAGAAAAAACAGACAAAATACTTGGTTAGGGTATGTTTTTTAGTCGGTGGAACTGGAAATACTTGTTTCGGGTGCATTTTGGAAGTCCATGTTTACGCATCATACACCTTTGAATAAAGTTGGCTACCGGGCTTAACGTCCAAGCTAGACAGGCTTGTTAGCCAGCAAGACCTTTGTACATGCAGTTCAAGCAAATTAGTTCAGAACGCGTGTGACTAATGCAAAGTTATTTCAAAATGAGCACCATCTAGCCAACTTTTTTTTTATTTATGTTAGCCTGCTAAAAAATTTGGTTTCAGTGTTGTTTGGCAAAGTGACTAGTTTGCGGGCAGGTTTTCATATTGTGATTTGTTTACAGCTGTTAAAGCAATGTTCGCCATACCGAAAAAATATTAATACAGGACGGGACATCTTCAGGAAAATAGATATTATAAACATTGCTCTAGGCGGCACTGTCCTGTGGAAGATACGCAGATGCATACAGTGATGAATGATGTCGTGTGTATTGCCATCTCCACTGTGCTCGCGGTAACTAGGACAGAGTGCGCGTGTTCGCAGTCACCATATATCCTGGTTAAGAATTACAGCGAGGCATTGCCATTAGCCCCCTCCCTACGATCCGGACACACCAACCTGAAACAAAATTACCAATTTTTGAAAGGTCCAATTATGGAAAGCTATTGGATTTTAACTTCCTATTTTGTGACGGGGCACGATCGTTAATGTGAGTGGAATTGCGGTATGCCAAAGCCCCATAGCTCCGGGTCTATAAAAGTAATATTCGATAACCGTGAGCCATCCATATTTTAGCTTGTAGCATCATTATAGAAAAGAATTTCAAACCAAATCCTTTGCAGATTAGATGAGAAAAACAAGATATATCTAGTGATAGCAAATCTCATGTTTGATGGTGTGGAATGGGGGGTCGAGGCTAGATGCATGGGGTAGTACCCCTTTAATCTGGATTTTTTCAGACGTATTACAAGAATCATCCGGGGCTAATCAATGGGCTTCCACAGAAGTACAACTGAGTTAGTAAATGGAAGTAAGAATTAATGTGAAGGAAATTCTATTACAGGCGTGGCGTTCATCACCCAACTCCTCTAAATTTTGCATTCGAAATGTAGTTGTGTACAAAATGGTTGACACATTGGTTGAAATCTACTGATGATGTGTAGCCAAAAGAGTTTGAATAAATCTCTTTAAGTAGACTGCACTGTTAAAAATTCCGATAAATTAAGAAAAGATTTCCGTAAATTTACGAAAAATCTGTTTTAAAAAAAAATAAAAATAAAAAACAAAAAAAACATAAAAAATGTTAATGTACGGAAATTTTCAAAAATTTCTGGCAGCACAAAATTTCAGGAATTTTTTTTTTGGTTCGTAATTTTAAATTGACGGAAAAATTATGTTAAACACACAATTTTTTTTCATAATATGAGACAAATGCTGTCAAATTACTGTTCAAATTCCGGTAATTGACAGAATTTCTGAAATTTACCCTAAAAATGACTGGAAAAACTGCTGCCAGAAATTTCGTAATACGGAACTTTTTAAAAGTGTGGGAATAAGTCAAATATATTTTACAAAATGAAACCTTGGGACATTTGAATCAAAACGGAAGGCAAATACTTTTCTGTCATTATTATTCAGATACAAAAATAATTTTTGCATGTGTTGAATGTGCTGCTTTTAGGGACAACTATGTATTAGCGAACACAACACATAGTTGTCCGAAAATACATCTTATTTGTATGAAAAGCTGACAATCGTCTGCGCTAACAATTTACAAGAGATATCCGGAATGCAATGACACTATGGTCATTTTATGAAGATATTAAATGTCATATAAGAAATGAACTTTTGTCAAACAGGTCTTTATGAACGTTTTTGGCAAAGAGATCCATAGAGTAAAACAAAAATAGGGCAACCATTTGTACTAACTACATTATCCGTGTAAGAATTTAGAGGTGAAGCTCTTAACAGCATCTGGACTATCAAATCATCATGATACATGAAGATCAGTCATGGACTGAACTTGAATAGTGGAATGAAGGTGCTTTTCATGAATCCTAGCGACTTCATTTTTTGTTTTTGTGGTTTGCTTAGATTTCAAGGAAAAGAAAATCTTCGACATTTCAGTTATTTTGATGGTGCGTTTTAATGTTAGTTAGCAACTATTGTATGGACCATGTTCCGTAGGCCAATGTGTCGTAATTGCTTGTTCGCTACGTACAGAAATCAAAAGTAGTAAATTTCATAAAAGTAAAGATCCATCGTCATTTATTTGTCATACCAAAAAATAATTTCTAATGCACACAAATTGATGCCATATTACCACAGTTTATGTCATCTATTAATTTGTCGTGCATTTTAAAATGAAATTTTGGTTAAGCAATACTCCTGGTACTTCGGCCAGTGCGATATATCTTAACGCAGGCAAGAGTGTGGTCCTCTGATACCAAACTGCATTTCAAGCATTTTCATCAAAAATATCATGGTCCATGGATCGAAGGCAGCACTCAAATCATGCGTACAAGGCTTGAAGGATGTAATTCTAACCTTAATAGGGCTATCTCAATGGAACTGAAGAACTTAATATGCAGATTGCAATGGCTCCCCAAGATTATGATCGCCACCATTTGTATGTCTGAAAAATTTTTGTGTTTTTTGATGCTGCCTTCTCAAATCAATTTGACAATGAATTTGATATTGGCAACTGGCCTATAGCCCGTAAGTCCATCATGATCCACTTATATTTTTCTTAAATACAGGGACAAATCAAATTTATGCCTGTGAAAAGAGAACTGTTTCTCACCCTTGTGAGAGTACAATACTTTCAAGTGCTCTTAATGTAGTGCCGGACGGAAGTTTGTCCACAGTGCAGGCCGTGTTGGACATTTGACCAATTATTAAAAAACACAAATTAAAAGTGCAAGAAATTTAAATAATAATGGTTTTGACCTCAAAACTAATTGTCAACGAAACAATTTTGGTGTTGTTGTTCTTAGAATATTAGAAAATACTATCAACGTCTAGATGATACTTTTAGTAAAGTATGCGGAATGACAGGTATTTGCGGGATGCAAGGTATGTACATGTCAATATAAGTAGGTATAATTCTAACTGAAGTCTATACCAACATTTTGGCCATATCCTAAGGATTTAAAAATATTGCTTGCCCTATCTGTGGGTGATAGCTTAATATTTATAGGTTTAGGTCCTCATGGGTTCATGTCAGAATGCTTCGAATTCTTTCCACAATGCCCCCCCCCAAATTCTTAATAAAATCCCCAAAGACAAGAAAAATAATACCTGCACGCATTTCACATCAATTTCACATTTGGTCACGTAATTGAGGTCAAAATCTACAATAGTCTACATATCTTATGGGGTCATTATACTTACCATCTAATTTAAATACTAAACTGGCCCATGCAGAACAAATATGCATTGCTGTAGAGGATAGACCCATACAATTATTTTGGTTTGTTTTTTTAAACCGAATAGTTTTTTGGTAAAAATCGGATCACACTGAGAGAATAACTCCAAGATTACCTTGAACAGTTATGAGCCTATATTCCTGAACTAATGACCGTAGTTATGGCAAACTATACCTGTTATTAATCCCCATGACCAGATGAATAAGTTGGAGTAGGTTTAAAAACAATTAGACCTGGTTTTACTTTTGACCCTTGTACAAACTTCCACACCTTTTAACTATGTTCTCCATTGTTGATTTTTTCTAAGACTTGACATATTCTTCTGTGACAAATTATGATACCAACAAATTTTCGGTTGCACTTTTAGGTAACAAAATCTTGGCACTCTTAGCGCTGCAAGGCTCTTCCAAATGAATTCAAAAACCTTTTAGTGTATTAACATGTTCTAGCACTACAACAAAGACTGTCTCAGTTAGTCACGTTTGGCACCAACAATGAGTTACTGAGTTTGTCTTTCTGAGCATAATCGAATTATAGTCTTCATCATAACGTGATTTGTACCAATCTCACGCTCCCGAAAACAGCTCTCCTATACATTAAGAGGAAGAAACAGTCCTGGTGTATGCTCATTATGAACAATAGGGCAAAGTTCATCCAAACAGATGTAATGGTCTCTAATCATCAGAATTTATCAGGATCATCACCATCGACAGTGAGTGCCAAAGACGACACAGATGAGAGTAATTGAATGATCAATGTCCAGATTACGAAAATCATGTGAGGTCAACCTCATATGAGTGTTTTAATACAGTCAAATGTAAATGATGGCATACAGTTATGAATCAAAACAAACCACAGAACACAAACATTTCAATAACCAAGGTAGAGGACGTCATATAGGAAAAATACCACCCATAATCCTAGCAAAACCCAATGGGTCTGTAGGTCAACTTGTTCAAACGTCTTAGCATTAGTCCAGTTCACACAGTATGGGGAATGGAGTATTATATGGTAAGCGGCGTACTTTTGTTTAGTCTCGTTTAATAAATACAAATCCCTTTAGATAAATATTACTTCTGACAGTATGACTGGAAAAGCGATGGTAAAAGGCTGGGGTTATGATGTGGCTTCATCTTATTACGTAAGATACGGGGAGATGTCAAAACAGAAGGCTGAAAAAAGATGTCTCATACCTACTCTAATTAAAGGCTGACTCGAGATTTCCCGAGGAGGGAGCTATCTTTACTTCTAGTGCGGATAAATTATATCTCGAAATATATGAGTCAGCCTGAACTCACGTTGGGTAACGAAGGAGCCCTGAATCCCTTATTCCTCTTGATGATGAAGATCATCAAGATCTGTAATCAGCAGAGCAGGTCCATGTTGCCAGAAGAAACCATTCAAAACATTTTGTGCAGACTCTTTTGCAAGGTCATATGAGCAATTGACTGGTTTTTAGCAGGCGACGTTTTGATTGCCACACGCGTTGGAGTTACGTTTACACGGAAACGTGGGATTCCCTCGTTCAATCGATCCCTGAATAAAAGTATTCCGGCATAATACAAGTTCAAAATTACCCGCCTCACGATGACACTCTGGACCTGTTATTGCATGAGCAGGATGCATGGCACGTTAAAAGCGGTGATCGGTCGGATATTGTACCTGCCGTGATCGTGATAGTTTACAATGATTGCATTAATCATTAGGACATTTTTATGGCATTTCACGTCCCTTGCCATACAAGATTGTCTGCCACTTGACTAACGTTGCATAAGCTCTGAAAAACTTAAATTCTTCTCAATCAAACGTTGCATTACTTCTTTTTTAAAAAGTTCGTGTATGAATTTCTTTATACAGGCTTTCGTTAAAAACTGGTGTAGATTTTCGGTTACTTTGAAACTGCTAAATGGCACTTATTGTAAAAGTACCAATTGCCTGTAAGAGGCACATTCCCGACTTTAACTAATTCTTCTATTAAATATTAATCATGAGCCATACTGAAAGGTAAACACTGCTGCTGTAGTTCTGAGATAATTATAACGAAAACCATATAAATAGAAGGAATAGATGGGTATAAGTCTCAGTCATTTTTTAAACAATTGGTTTTTGTAACGGTCCATGGCCCGATCGTTAATAGCCTTGTCCCCAGGACCCCAATTTACCCGAAGTGGTCCAAATTTTGGTATCAGAAGAAAACTACTATTGTTTTTTTTCATTTTACCCTGTGAAATCTCGGGATAAAGTATGTTTAGTTTGGGAAGTTAAGCGAAAAGATGCACCCAATTGTCGACCACTAGTATTTACCATCACGCTCTGGGTCTACAAATCACGTTTTTAGGTCCTCACATCAAAACGGATTGAATATCGGCGCGAAAATTTAACAGCTGGAGTTTTGGGGTGAAGTCCATTCTGTCAGATGAAAACTTCTTGATTTACAAGCCAGTCTGTCTTATTTAAAAGCAATGGCAGATATGTTTACCGTTTTTTTCAAGAGTTTGACAAGCTACCTTGCAGAAAAGTATACATCTGGAGGCCGTTTTTTAATCAAACCGCACTAATATGTCCCTTCCTTTAATTTGCACGTTAATTCATCGTCACCCCTTGTTAATGCATGTATTTTTTGGTTTATTATGCTTAATAACAGTTCTTACGACATGAAATTACAACATGCTTGTCAACAATACAATGCCAAAGGTGGAACATTATATATTAGGATTACAGTCTGCACAAGCATTCAGGATTTAAATAATTGAAATGGTCTCCGGTGTATCGTTAAGATCGTAAGATTCCCTCACTCCATTGCATCTCACAAATAGACCTTAGTCCCAATTTCATTGTTACTTCGACATATCATTTGAATGTAAGGGTCATTGTGTAGTATGCCTAAGTCATAAGCTATTTTCCGATATCTAGTGCAATCTATATTTAGCTGGCAGCATCAAGAAATTCAGCCAAAATAACTTTAAAGATGAGATGAAAAATACAAGGTGTTTTAGTTGATATCAAATCTCATACTTAGATGGGGGGATGGGTGGGGTTGAGGCGAGGAATAGGTATTGCCCCTTAAATCTTGAAAGAGTCGTGATCCGATGTTAACATTTAGTCTCAGATAAGCACGCGGTGGGTGCGCAATCAATACAGCTTCCACAACATAGACGTAAATGGAACAAGTACATGTGTGAAGACTCAGGAAAGTTTGATAATGCTTTAATTAGTATTCAGGATTGTATACCACGCTATATATCATCAGAATTAACCAAGAGGTCTCATTCGCATGAGGACCAGTCATTAGGAACTAATGGAAATTAGCATTGGCTGTGCGAATTATCATAATCATAATTCCCTTCACAAAATTACCGTATACAGCAAACCACATCATACGTGTATTAGGCGCTCATTCACGGAGTTGAATGAGGATCAAACATTGCATTAACAATGATTACGAACTAGAGTGGATTATTGAGATGAGTCATAATAATTTATAGATATTACTTCCTCCGACCAACTATACATCCATCGTATTTTGATTTTCTAACAAACAAATATTTAAGAGGGGTTTGTTTCCGATCGTCTTTTGGACCCACTGATTTACCCGAAAGTAATATCATTTTTGATATCAATAAAAGCCGTATTTTCTCATTATCTCCTTGACATTTCAGCTTCAATCCATTCTGTTCGCAGATACTGACATATTAGCACTAGTGATACGGCGTTGCACTATGTATTATCGCGTCTACATCAAAACCGTAATTTTGTTTCCCATGGTATCTAGTGGCCTGTGTATGACAAGTGTCAGGCTCTCAAACCATATATACACGTACACCACATCCGAACAAGCCCCGTTAGCCTTTAGTTTCGGTCGCCAATCTTTGAGAAAAAGGACCATGAGCCAATATCGCATGAAATACTATAGCAATGACCTCACCTCCTACTTCAATATAATTCCATGGAATATTTTTGAAGGATTTATCGTCCGAAATAGGCAAACGGAATATTCGTTAGAACTGTGGTATCATCTGTTGATTTGTTTCACACGAAGAAGGGTACTTGTTCAAAACAACCACATAGCTGACTCCGAAACACCAAAGTATAGACGTCGAAATCCGAAAATGTTGCACTCACCATCCTAAAGAAACCATGGCTGCAGTAATTTGTTGAAGTTTCTAGCATTAAATTTTCTTCATTATATTCGAGGTCACATGTGGTCCAGTGATACGCGCCCTGACTCGCACGCCAAGGTTGTGGTTCAGCCCCGCTGTGGCCAATGATGTGAGGCACTTTACCTCAATTATTCCTCCCTACCCCGTGTAATAAATGGGTACCTGGCATATTCAATTGTCGGAAGGTAACAGACTCGCTGAAGAGGGGTGTAGCATGCCCACTACAGCACATTATTGGTGGAGTCTGGCTCCATCGCTTCAAAGATGATGGTCACTCCGTTCCTGTATACAGTCCTTCACCTTTACCCGGTACCTATATTAAGCTATTGTCATCTTGATCATTTTAGCGAAAAACTCTGAAAATAGGACTTTCACCGAGTGTTAGGGTATATCGTCAAGATGATGAGCAGTGGGATGGTTGCCGACCCAAATATATTGTATGATACACTGAATAATCTTGCAGAGTATGGCTCTAAAGCTTTCTCTATTTATATAAAACCCTCGCACACTTTGTCAGGCTCGGATCCAGGGGGAGTGTGCCGGGGGTGCCTTGGCACCCCTCCTCCCCGACTCCGGTATTTTTTTGAAAGGATACATTCACAGAAGAAAAGAAAGAGGAGGAGATTACAACTGCGAGTAAATGACGTGATCGTCCTCGAACCAATTTTTTTTTAAATATACCTTGCAACGGCAAGCACGTGCACCAAAGACACACCAACTCCATTGAATTAAGAGCGAAATGATACCTCCCAAAACAAAATAGCTTCCGCCATTTTTCCCTTTGGTCTTTTCTCCGAAGAATTTTAATGATCAAAACTTAACGCGCGGTCGACCGCTTCGCGTAAGCGAAATCACCAGGTTTTTTTTTCAACCTATATACATGTATGAAAATGACAAAGTTGAAGCAATAAACACATTATCTTTTTTTAAAAATCATGGTTTTGTACTTTTCTTGAAATATTTTGTGAAAACATCTGACTTATTTTACCATTGCTTGTGTTTTTGTTTTACCTTAACATTGGATCTTGAATGTTCCATTCAATAAATGAGGAGTGGGGGGGGTAGGAGTAGTTGCTTGAATTATAAATACCCAATCAGTACACAAGCTTGAACCAATTCCCTATTACTCAAACGTAAGAATTATGTTTTTGAAAAATACTGTATAGACCACATACAAAATTAGATGTTCGCCGCTGTTTTTTTGTTATTCGCCGTTGTTTTTTCCTTTATTCCCAACTTTTCAGTTGTGTGATTAAGCTTGATTTGGATTGCAAACGCTTGCGGTATTAATTTACGTTTTTAGCCTATTGTTATGAGTGAAAATTAAAGAGGGCCGGGTAAGGAGTAGAGGTTGGGCGACATTTTGGTACATAAGTACGCGAATTCGGCAACTTCAGCCGCACATTGGTTGAGAAAATAGCAATTTATCGGTGCGCGGAAAATGCGGAATTACCTTTTCTAAACACTGATTCTCCCTAATCTGTAGAAGTGCGCTCAAGTCCCTAATCCTGACCATAAATAAAATCTCAAAACACAAGTTTCAGCTGAGAAGGTAATAATACAACTTGCAACTTGTCATCCTCTACGCTTTTTCGAAGAAATTGCCCACAAGGTTTTTGATCTTAGGCCTGTTTACGAATTGCGACAGCACCCCCTCTTTTCAACAAATCTGATTTTTTTATATTTTTGTTGATTTCACTATGCTTTTGCCAACCTTTTCATACAATTTACCACTGACTGCACACTCGCGGAAAAAACTGCGAAAGAGGTCAACTTGTCCCGCATTAAACCTCGTAGCACGAAGAACTTTTACAGGACCGCACAATATTTATAAGGAAGTCTAGGTTTGGCGCCGGGAACCGCTACTCCATTGCGATACACACGTCACAGAATTCTGAAACCACCACCAAATCGAGGCACGACGTTTTAATTACGACGTCCACCATGCATAATACATGTGGTGTGATCTTTTCCAACCAATTACTGCTCGGGTCATGCATTACATTCAGTGTAAACCCGGAAAATGAGCAATGCCGCTGTGCACTAGGTTCCGAAGCCCTGTGAGTGGATTCCAACACGGAATTCGGACCTAGCAACTGTATAATGGAACAATGTCCATGGATGGGAAATATTTTGTGAAGTGTAATTTTACCTTGTGCATATTCCCACTGTCAACATCATATAACTTGTCAGTACTAAACCACTTACATTTTCGCTAAATGGACTTCGATCTATTGCAACACAAATAGTACTACGGGTCTAGGAAATTATTATAGAATGAAATGTAAGTTGAGAATTTGTCCCGGGGCGCATCTGTTTGACCCTTATGTGCTTTGTATAAAGCTATACAAATGACCCAACCAAGGTTAATTTATATTAGCAGTAGCGCGCTTTTTCGTATATCTAACAATGTTTGAAGAAGTTCGTTGTGCGTAGGGTTATTCAACGAACTACAACGAGCCTTCAACTCCTGTTTATAGCACCTTTTCATGGTTCTGGTAGAACCTTTTGGAATTCTCAGTTTTTAATAAATTTTTTAGGGTTGCATTCTTGCGGGTTCCCATATAGAGAGAAAGGTTCTAGTTGCATTTTTGAGAGTGTCTTAAACTTTAAAGGCTTGTTTGCACATTTTAGGTGTTTTCATATGGTTAAGAAAAAGGAAAGATAGTATACCGCGTCGCTCTGGGACCTATTTTGGACATTTCAATGTTTAATAGAAAGACATACCTTGAAATACTTTTCTTCTCTAAGGGATCTAATTGGCGCGTCACGTATTATTTTTTTATGAGCAGGTTTATCCAAAATGGTATTTTTCAATGGAAGAGCTTTAATTAACTAACAATGTCCAACAAATA
>JAMKCH010026374.1:0-17230 GCA_023653785.1 Ophioderma brevispina
GATTTTGCAATTTGTGATGTATCGCATGTGGTGTCCACGATCGGAAAAACCATAAGATGTGACCGCATTTTGTACACTATTATTGTATGTTGTTGTTGATGTTGTTGTGAAAAGGGTAAACATTTGCCGTTCATATCCTCATACTTTGATTGGATTTAAAAACCAAAACACTTTGGGTCACAGGTGAAACATGGCATCCCCCACTTTTTGATGAGGTCAAAGGTACATGCCAAGGTCAAACGTCTGTGAGGTCAAGTTGTAAAAATAGGCTGAAAATTAAAAGTGACCTATTTGAAAAAAGTTGAGTTCAATTGGAACCAAATTTGAATTCAGGGTTTGCACATGGGATCCCTCATTGTTGATGAGGTCAAAGGTCGCATTTACCAGGTCAAAGGTCATGCGAGGTCCAGTTGGATAAAAAGGCGAAATGTAAAATTGACCTCATTCGAAAAAGTCTTGCAGTTCAAATTGGAACACATTTGCATCATAGGTTGTAAATTGGGATCCCTCCTTTGTTGATGAGGTCAAGGTCACATACAAGGTCAAAGGTCAGTTAAGGCCTATCATTCAATAACCGCGACGGCAGGCGACCACAAGCGGTCCGAAGGACCGATGTATTTTTTAAATACCAAATGGAAAGTTAAGTTGATCAAACAGTCAACATCTAATGAAAAAATCGATACTGGGGTTAGGGACAAGTCAAAGTGGAATTGGCTTGAAGAAAAAGATCAGGCACGGCTTGTATTTGTCGGACTTCATTTGGAGATTTCAACAGCGGCCTGCAGCATCGAAGACTCTGGTGTACAATTTGCAAGTGTTTAAATGAATGGAACGGTGGGTGAATGGGTTGGGTGAAATTGAAAAAGACTTATTGTACTTTTTAGAAAACTTAAATGGATTCTGCACGAGGGGGAGTCCATTTTCCTGAAAAGTAAAAAACATTTTGTACGACTTTATATTGAAGGTTTTCTGTTACATAAGCTAAAACCCAGGGGCTTCAGCCCCCTGAACCCCCCGCCAGGGGCGCTGACACTGCACCCCAGGTTACTTGCATCCCTGACTGCAACTTTTGGTTTGGGGTTTTACGTCTTCAGGCGGCTTTCTAAGCCACTTTTGCACGCTTTTTACAAGTGAGGTGTTAATGAAAGAGCAAGACTTGGGCAACAAAATGTTTAGTTTGAAATATTTCAAAATTTGTGGGACTTTGCACAATACTGATCAAAAACATGCCGGGGATATTTTTGTGGGCCAACTGTATATGCCCTTTTGTGTTACAAGAACATTACTAACCTTTGTCTGTGATGTGGACCTTGGCTTGGGTAAGAGACTATGTGGAATACTGCTGAACACCTAGCTCATAGAGGGACGGAAACTGCTTGGAACACCCGGTGGCCCACGGTACACCATCTCTGACTCGTGCCGACTTTGGTGTGCTCCAGAAATACTACTGTCTAAATCCTGTAGGTCTTGTCCCACGCTTTTCAAGATACATTTGTACACCTGTATCTTCAGTCAAGAAAACTATAGTCAAAGAACTGAAATTGGCTGCAACCTTATGAGACAATCACACACGGGTTTCTTATAAAATGGCTATTAAAACGCCTAACACACGTCACCGGGCTTTCCCCTAAAAGGGCCGAGAGTCAATGAAATCAATTCACATGATGTGTCCCTTACGTACAAGTCATTTGTGACTTTCAAAGGACTCTCGGATGTTTTTCCCCCCCGCAGAGGAATAACTGCCGAAAATCGTTACCGGCCAAAAGTCAATAGATTATCATTGGGTGTCTGCTGCTGCCGGCAAAAACCGGCCGAAAATCATCAGAATCAAAGGTGTTCTCTGGCCGGTATAGGCAGCCGAAAGTCATCAGAATCAATTGATTTTCAACGTCTTCCTTCTGCACCAGAAACCTTCCGAAAGTCGATCAAAAGGCAATGACCCCGGAATGTAAAACGCTCTACGTCTGTGGGCTGAATCCATAAAAAACTTACATTTTAGTTAGTGACACATACATGTACACACTCAAAATGGATTGCAACGTGGCTAAACTCAACTCTACCATACACCTGTTGATTCTTGTGCTGTGTCATGTGGGTCTTCAGCTGGAAGTAGGACTTATATTTTTCTCCACAATATTGGCACACATAGGAATGGTCATCATGATTTGCTCCTCCCCTTTCTGGTTGTCCGCCATCACTTAATGTTGTTGACGTGATGTGGACTGATTGAAACAAGATTGGAGTAAGTTAACACTTTCTCTGGGCCCAGATTCGCTACAGTGGGTCGTTGTTTTAGTGCAGTGAAGCTGAACCATGCTAACAGCTACAGAGACATAGGCAATTCGGTCAGACCTTCCCTTGATTTCTAGACATAATGGCTGTTTTTCAATGAAACTGTACCTGCTCTGGTCTGCCACAAACTTGTGCTGGTGGCATGTCCACAACAGGCCACAACTTACCTAAAATCCTTGGAGGCTTTTTTTTTGAGAGGCCAGGAAATTGTCTATATCGTATTCTTTAATTCGGGTACAATACGGCGTACGCACGAGAGCTTGAGATAAGTGTTCGTGCATTCAACTTACGCACGACTACGCCCCACTGCGCCCTAGCATTAAACGCGCAATATGCGTGTCAAGGGCATTGGAACATACGCCTCCGAGGTAAGGATACGCACATACGCGGTGTTTTGTTCGTTCGTGTCCCAGAATTATGGAATACGATATAGATGGGTCTAGGAACATAAATGGAAGTTTTAAAAACAAACGTTTGTCCCCCTCACCCCCACCCAACCATCAACGCTCTTCGATTTCCAAAGCGTGGTAAATTAAACTGGGTCAACCGGCTCGTTTGCTTGGAGAAAAAATTGACAAGAAATATTGTTGCAGCGGGCCAAAATGATCCCACCGGGAAACTTATGAAGCTTTGTTCTCCACTCTAAACACGATCACTGTTATGCTACTGTAGTAGGAAAATGGTGCCTGCCAGTCTCTACTTTTGTAGCATTCTTTGGAATACGACTAGGGTAGCATTTTCTATGGGAGAAGAAATGCCTAATCAAAAAGTCAATGCTAGTGATTTTCAAAACGAATAAAACTTAAACCTTAACATGCAGTGTACATTTTCCACCCAGAAATAAGTTTTTCAGTCATTTTTAAGTTTGTGTTCTGGTACTGGTTGGTCAGGTCAGGTTTCCATTGAGGGTCTGCTACTGAGTATCCTGGTAACAGTACTACCTGTCGGCAACTAAACCGGACACCCCCATCAGGTTTCTAAGGAAAATCTGATGAGGAGGGTAGCAGGTTACCCTGGTAGAATGAAAAAGAAGATCTACATACAAGGGCGTCAGCTCTGCGAGAGCTAGGGCGGCTATCCAGCACATAATGCCTTGGCATGGTGGGAGTGGCTGCCTAAGGCTAGGCCACTGCCGAAAAACTGTGGATTGGTAAGGGCATCAGTCAATTATCTTTTGCTCCAAAAATCCTCATACGCGTATTGCCGAGTGTGAGTTGTATCCGGCCACTCCCGTTTAGCAGGGACAAACCGGATTTAAAACTTGGTTTAACTACTTTTACTTGATGGCTCGGGAAATTCGGGAAGTTCTTCCGAAGAAATACATGTGCCTGCGGGAAATCTGAGCTGACAGAAAACTTTTAAAAAGACATATCAGGATTTGCTAAATCAGCAAAGCGAAAAAATATCAAAAATCAGATTTTTGCATGTGATGTAACAAGTACAGGTACACCCCCACTACATACCTGCAAATGATAAGACCAGAAGCAACCTAATAAGGACAGGGATCGGAGATTTTAGTCATTATTGGTGTCGAACGGACAACTTACTTACAGCCACGTAATTAATGGAGAATAGTATCGGAACTTGCCGTTTTCTCCCTTTCGTTTTTTATGTCAATTCTACAGCTGGAAAAGGTAATTATGAGAATTTACAGACTTATCCTTCACTTTGAAGCTATCCTGCAAATTTCAAAATATTTTGAATCTTATGGGTGGATTACTGGTAGTGTCTTTAAGTATTGTTTTCTATTACTTGAGTAAATGTTTACCAATTCAGGATTTTCTTCGGGAAATAAACATTTTTTTGGGGCGTGCATACACTTTAAGGTGAATTGTTTCATTGCATGTGCTGTACGGGACACTGTGCTCTTTATAAAGTGGCATATAAATGTTTATATGATATTGGTGAAAAAAGTAAAGTTGGGTAGTTAAGGAGTTGACTAAGATGAACCACGGTGGTTAACGGCTGAGAAGTATGGGCAAAAAAGGGGAGGCATCGCTTTTACCCAAGTTTGATTACACTCTTTAACAGATCCCAGATATCAATCCTGGTGTACTAGTATTACTTCCACCTGGAAGAATTTATTTTTTGAATTACCTGGCCATTTGTGCTCTGTTTCTGTTCTTTCTTGGTTATTCAACCTCCACCTTACTGGAATTGGTGACCCTTGTGAGACCGGTGATTGGCGGAATAATGGATAGAAAACCGTACTTTAACATAAATAAGAAATTGGAGAGATGCTTCACACCTGGGCAATACCAAGCTGTTATTCATATGGTTAAATTAATGTAGTAGCCAATGGAGACTTGTTTAGAAAAGAATAAAGGGGGTATATAGATATATTTTTGATTGGTACTTGGAGGGGAACATAAAGGTTTATTACGAAATTAGCTAATCAGAGATACTGTAAGAAAGGGTGTAGACCTCTCAGAGGATAATTTTGGGTAAATCAAACTATTGTAGGGCTGCTGGCACGACTTCAGCTATTTTGGTAGTCTCCCTAAATAGTTGCGACTATGACTATATGGCGACTATCGACAAGGTCAAATTTGGCCAAAGTTCAATTAAACTTTTGTTTAGATACATCAGAAACTTGCAGGATAATTCAGGTACTGATGTACAACATTGTTCAAAAATCTAACACAAGAAATGCAGTTTATTTTTATTTTTCTGAATCGTCAGGCAACCCCTTAGTTGTTATGAGGCCATTGATTGTCAAGACTTCACAGATGCAGATATGATGCCATGGGCCCGTGCAGAATAGATTTTTGACATACGTGTTATGTGATGCGGTACAATTTAAGTGGTTTCAATCAATATAATTAGTAAATTAATATTTTTCTAATTAGCCACTTTAATGTTTAAAAATTAGGTGAATTTGTATAATACAAAACAAACATAATGGCAAATTTCTCCAAAAGTAAAAATGCCGAATACGTCACTATGTACCGGTGACGAGATGTTTTCCATACAACATGAGGGAGAAAAATGTCATTTTAAAATTGCACAAGATAGGGTCACCCACCTTTTGCTTCAATATTGAAATCATTGTTGAACATTGTAATTATTGAGGGCCGATCCAGCCCCAGATCGGTACTGGCCGATCTCCGATCATAAAATTGTTGAATCGAACCGATCAGACCTCCCCGATTCAGATTATATTGTAAATTAGAATCGCGCCAAAATCGCAAGTGAAATTCACATCTATAACCTATCACCATTTACCCTCTGAGTCCCTCTCAACTAGTTAAACAATATTCATTTGCATCCTATGGATATTTTAATGTCAAAACATGCTCGCATCTTTACTTAACCCACCCGCAGCAGCCAGTGGTCTATTTGTTAACGTACCTAAAACAACGTTTTTTCTGTTATGTTGAGTTAGCGTGCTAGTGTATCAAATCAATTATTTAACCCCCACTGTGCAGCTATTATGTTATCAAGCATGCACGTGGCCTCGTGTGGCTGGAGAGGTCCTACTCAGCGCCGTTGTGGTCTGCTCACTTAGGTTGTTTACAGCTAAGTCGTGGAACATTTTGTGATAACGTTTATTTTTGAAATGTTACATTGTGATTGAAGCTCTGTTTTTACTTTAAATAATGTTGAAGATTTAATATTATATCAATGAGCAAAAACATGATTTTAATGAAGAAATAATGAGTCCAGCTTTTTTTACATATACTGATGAATTACGTATGAGGAAACACCATGGATCCTTCTTTTCAGCCATACAACGGCTGCAATGACTACTGTATAGCCATGCTCATTTCCCTCTGTAGATGTTGATGGAATTGTCCATGTATTTTGAGGATCTTCACCCTCGAAAACCTCCATTTCAGAAGTATTGCGTAAAATACGAAAAAGTAATAGAAGTATCTACAGTGTACACGACAGGATTCGGCGGTAAATGAGGGCAGCGCATTTATATGACTAATGTCAGTAGTTCACATAGAAAAATATAAATGTTAAGCTTTAAAATTCTGGGTGTTTATTTTAGTAAACTTTGGGCTTTTTTATTGTCATTTTGGAGACATCGGTACGGATGACTTTTCTCCCGTAATCTCCGATTCAAAGCCGCTTCTGCCCAAAATCGGTCAATTTCCGATCGTCCTATCAAGATCGCCATCACTAATTAATAATAAATTATGCGTCATGTCAACCTAATATCAGCTAGAGTTGTTTCTAGATCAAAGGCTAAGATACAACATATTTCCCGTACCT
This sequence comes from Ophioderma brevispina, assembly GCA_023653785.1. NCBI lineage: Eukaryota > Metazoa > Echinodermata > Ophiuroidea > Amphilepidida > Ophiodermatidae > Ophioderma > Ophioderma brevispina. The sequence goes on from JAMKCH010026374.1 coordinate 6,514, forward strand.
GATCTGCAGATTGGCCTTTCCCAGTAAGGCCACACTTGTGTGTCGCATGTGTTTTTTCACGTTAGACTTTTGTGCAAACGCCCTTCCCACAAACATACACTGAAAAGGCTTCTCACCGGTGTGGCTCCTCACATGGCTGCTGTAGGTCAAAGTTCTTATTGAAAGTCTTGTCGCAATAGTTACCCTCAATTTGCCTGCTTCTTGCCCTGTAGGGCTCCCCGATCTCCCGCCTTCCGACATCCACCTGGCGGTGCAGGAGAAGGTTTACCTCCACGACTATGTAGTGGCCCTACTTGTCCCTTGTGGGCTCTGGTCTGGTAGCAACACCTAGGATTCTTGCGTGACCTTGCGAAAGAGTACTCTCTGTATGGTAACAGCAACATGAGGACATGCTACTGGTGGTGGTGGTTTGCGGAGGTGGTACTATTGCTTGATGGAGGGTGATTGTCCCAGGCGCAGTAGTGCTTGTTGTTGTTCCGAAGGACTGCTGTTGGCTGGTGGTTGCAGAAGTAGTCAATAGACGAGGGGTGGCTGGTTGGGATGTAAGAAATGGACCCGATGCTTGAAGTACACTAGTCTGAAGCTGAAGGTTTTGTTCTACACTGGAGAATGGTGATATCAGGACTTCTTCTCCCAGTACAACATTGGATGTTACCTGCAGGAGAAAGCAAATCAAAACTATCTTTTAAGGACTGAGCTGTAGATAAGAGTAGTTGGGTCGTGTAATGAGCCCAATAACACTTACAACCTTTAGATTTCAGTTTTATGCGGATGCAGATGTAGATTGCCTAACTTTACACGTCTTCAAACGGTATTGGGTTGTGTAAAGTTAGGCATGATGCCACTTATTCTGCATCCACAAAAACCTGAAGTCTAAAGGTCGTAATAGTATTATAGCTAGGTGTATAAGGTTAAGTTGGCCTAACTGCTGCATATTAGACAATTCCACAGCTCTGTTGGTATTGTCTTATATGACACATAATGATTGACAGGCAAAAAAGCAATGTAAGATGTTCTATCCCCTACATTTCCATAAGATTAATTTCATGTAAAATGTGCCACTGCAAAGTTTCGGGCACTTTTTCTCCATCTGAACAGACCAAAATTCACAATAAATAATAGTGCATCTAATTTCTAGCTAGTGTGAGCCTACCACTCATCTGCGAAGAAGCACTATTATTAAACGTGAACGGGATTGAAATCTGCATTGGAATTAAGTTAGTAACTATGTTCTTAATGACTGGGTCTATGGCCCCAACTAGCTGTTGAAATCTAGTTGTTATAGGGGCCAGATTTACTTTGTCTATGCATACATCTATACTTTCATTACCACCAAATATGCAGAAGTGTTCATTTTTATCAATCTGGGCATAAAAATACACCAAATTAACACGTAGAAAGTAAACCACCTTTAAACCCACATTTGGCATAAAAAAAAGGTTACTCGTATAGTGGAGAGCTGAAAATGACACCATTGGAGACACATTCCCCGTAAGGTCATTTGAGTTGAACGCTCCCAGGACATGTATAATCCCTGTCAGAATTTCTCAGGCAAGCCGAACACACGCATGTATTATACAAATTAAATTGTGGCTATAGGCGCCCGCTACCCAACCAATTACAAATTGTGTGACGCTTGTCAAGAACTTATTTGTGCTTCCGGGTTGGTGCACATCACGCTGCGCGTACTGCAATTTTGCCTGAGAAATTCTGGCAGCGATTATAGTCTGGCAAATGTGATAAGCCTTCAATTGATTGGGTCGTCTTACCTGGGTGAGCGGAGATGAAGGTACTGTTCCAAACGATACATTCCTACTCAGCCCTGGTTGTGTTAACGCAGAAGTAAATGCGCTGTTGTTGCTGGGGTACTACCGAGACCGGTACAGGGCGTGATAAAGAATTCTGAGCCGAACAGTGTTCTCGTTTGTGGGTCATAAACATTGAGAGGGATGTGAACTGTTTCTTGCACTTGCCACACTGGAATACATCATCGTCGTCAGCTGCTGCGACATGGAATAGAGGAAACATGAGAAGGAATCAGTGCCACATCAGAGTTGACAGGAGAAATACTTAAGCAATTAGAGAATAAAGGTATTGTTTTTAGCCTCTGCCATCTATCGTACCATATCCGTGTGATGTGACATGATAGATACATGGCAGAGGCTAAAAACAATACCTTTATTCTCATTCTTGGGTTGGTGCTGATTGCTGTAGCCATGTTATATCATCTCATATCACACAGTTATGACAACAAAATGCATGAACTACCTGAACTTTTTAATAATTTAAGCTTAATCATCAGGCAGGCAGCAATATTATGATAAGAAATTCACTTTTTGCCATTTATCTTGACAGGGCACTCACATATTTTTGTTCGGTTGATACACCTCTACATTTCTGAAAGACTAATTTCATGTGAAACAATACTGCCATTTTCAAGCACTTGTTGCTCACCTTTGCAAATGAACCAAATTCATAGCAACAAAAGTTGTTGTAAATACTCATTTGTCTCACCTCCATATTGTTGGCCCAGCAAGAGTTCCATATGTATCCCCTTTATAAGTTCTACATGTAACAAATTCTTTTTTATTTTGGGGCTTAGGGTTAGGGTACTTGTTACTCTAAGGCCATAACTAAAAAGAATTTGTTTCCTGTAGCTTGCTGAAGGGGGTGTTCATATGGAACTCTTTCTGTTGACGTTGGCCCTACCTCAAAATGCATGGCGAATGCTAATTATGCATGCATATAAGATTCAAATCTGTGTGTAAGTAAACAAGATGTTTTGGGGATGACAGGAAAACCTAGTTTTTGGAATCGCAATGGTCCTTATCAGTCTAGTTTTTCTGCTTATGGTTTAGTTATATGGTACAAACAAACCTTGTTAAAAATTCCAATATACTAGCAAGTGAGCATGGGCAAAAACAGTGGATTGAATGCTGTAACGATAAGCCCTTTTTCAATTTAAAGGGGGTGGCCCAATTTCATTACATAATAAAGTTTTCATCTTAATTAGATGACCTTGAACCCAAAACACCATCTGCCACTAGAATATTATGTGATTGGATCCATTTTTTAACATTGACCCTATTATGATCTTTGACCTTCATGTTCCAGAGTTACTGCTGGATTGCTGCAAAAAGCTAACCAGTGTTCTTCTTGTTACGAGGATTGAAAAAGGTATAGTTTGTACAAACTACAAGGTATGGTTACCGAGGTATGAGACAAAATTCGTCAAATGTCAAAGGTCATTACCAAAGATTAAATCTTTAATATTGCACCGATTTCTTTTAAAATGGTCTCAAATTGTTAACCTTTCCACAGGTATTGTAACAAAAGTAGTTGACACTCTCATTTGTATTTGTTTATCGAGATAAATGACAAACAAGGTCAACCCCATTGACCTCTATTGATCTCCAATACTTAAAAATGTGTCAGACGGTGCAAAATGTTTTTGTTGCAGTTTCTGAGGAAAGATGAACAATTTGAGCCCATTTTTAAAGAAATCGGAGCAATGCTTAAGATATCCTTTCGTGATGACCTTTGACATTTGATGATTTCCGTGTTATATCTCCATAACCATAAGTTATAACTAGTACAAACTATACCATTTTTTAATCCTTGTAACAAGACGAACTCTATGGTTAACGTTTTACTGCAATCCAAGCATTTTTCATTTTTGACCCCTGTATTATGAATTTTCCCCCCTCCTGGATTCCGCCCACACTTTCACGAGGGGGCACCCCCGCTAAATTTGTTCATTAACCTTCATAGAAGACAAATCAACTGAGAAATGATGCGCTGCTCTCCACGGTCACGGAATTGCTCCAAATGACCCAACTATCTCTTTACAGCATTCCATCTACTTCTTTGCCGGTGCTCTCCTTCGTATACAATAATGACCTTCAGATTTCAGGTTTACTGGTGCAGATGCATAAGAGACATAATGCCTAACTTTCCACAAAGGCGAGATGTGGAAAGTTAGGCATTGTGTCTCTTTACATTTGCACCTGCATAAACCTGAAATCTAAATGTCGATAACCCTAAGACAACTAAATTTCACAAAAATCTCCCCACAGCACTGAGTGAGCAAATGCACTACGTGTCCAGACTGTATCTATGTCGTCATCAACCAGGACCTATGGGCACAAATCACTGGCCGGGCGGCCCAGCGACAAGCCGTCGTAGCGTGGTACCTCCCGGTCATGGGACTGGGGCCCCGAGTTCCTGAGTCCCACCCGAATTTGTGACTTTTCTCTTTCCTCTCTTCCCTCATTCCTTCACTTCCTCCCGAGAGATAGGCTATAAACTGTGTGGTAAATATGGTAAATATGGTGATAGGTGAAGCAGCCGGGTTTAAACCACCTTCCCGGTCAGATGTTGATTCCGCACTGGTTGGGCCTCAAGTACGACTGGACAGCCATGCTGTGCTTGATTGACCTGTCCATACCAGCTGAAAAAAACAAAAAAAATCAAAAATTAATTAATTCTGCTTATTATTAATTTTGCTCTAGTCAGGAAAATGTCAATATATTGCAACAGTCCTATTACAGGTTGACGCACTATTACCACATTTCAAATGGCAACATGTCCCCTTTCATTTTGATGTTGACCTGTTGAATTGTTTTAAGTGTTTGGTGATTTGTTTAACATCCTCACAGGGTTGAGTTGTAATGATAGCTCCATCTCTTTGAAAAAAAAAATATTGTTAAATCATTAACATCCAATCCTATTTTAAGTGTATTTTGTAATCCTAGAACCCTCATTTTTGTTGAATGTTTCATTAGAGATGCACAAGAAATGGTTATTCCAAAATTCAGTTGATTCTGATGGTGCGTATTGATGTTTTGAGCAAATGAATTGTATCCACAGACAGTGCCCCCATGACCATGGGTAATTACTGTCCGTGTCACGGACAAAAAAATATAAAATTAAGAATTTCTTTCGCGAAGTAGATCAAATTTGACATAAATGAAGGCCAAATACTATAACTGAGGCAAACAGCTTGAGATTTTACAATCTCACTTTTTTTTATGTAATTCGGGGGTCAAAGGCTGTGGATCACACAATGCCCCGTTACAATTGACACCTTTCAGATAATTTTGAACAGATTTTACTCAATTAATTAAACCATGTTAAATTGTGTTGAATTGAGTTTTGACACACAACTGGGCAGGTCTTGATTTTGACTATTTAGCTACAAACCCATTTAAAGGGGCTTGTTCCGATTTATGTGTATTGTGTTCTCTACTTGATATGAGAGCCTGGCACTTGCACATACACCCCGTCAAGTACCGTGGGAAACAAACTTGCGGTTTTGATGGTAGACGCAATAATGCAAGTTGCAAAGCCCTATTCAATACTGTGCTAATATTGATGGTTAACCACTAAAACGGCGGTTTTTTGTTCATATCTTGGGAATGAAATGGATTTGAGGGCTCAAATTTCAGGACGACAATGAGAAAAATACAGCCTTTCATCTGATATCAAAATCGATACTACTTCCATTTAAATCAGGGGGGTCCCAAAGACGATCGGAACACGCACCTTTAATCCAGCTGATTTAATATGAAATTGGACATTTTAAAACTTGGTTTCAACTGGTTTATGAACTATGAAATTAGGTTTATGTATCCAGGCTAAAAAGAAAGAAAAATAAAACAGGGCAGGGCTGCAAATTCGACGAGAATCACAAAATCGATTCTCGCAGTGATTCTCGTAACACCCACCTATGAGAATCAGTTTCTCTCATTGAATCATGTAGTAAATGTAGCTGTTTCATTTGAGTTTGATTCTCGCAAGCTGAAACGAAATTGCACCCCTGCAGGGTATTATTAACAGTCCTTAGCCAATTTTTAAAAGAATATGGGATTCAGAAAATCCTAACACAAAGAAGCAGAAGAGTCATTGATTACATTTGTTATGGACTGTGTGTACAATGATTGACAGGCCAGAGTATCCTAAATCATCATGTAAATGCAACAAAGTCGTATTTGTATTTTTAGATAAGTCGGGGGGAAAAGGCTGTGGATCACACAATGCCCCTTTCAGATAATTTTGAACAGATTTTACTCAATTAATTAAACCATGGTAAATTGTGTTGAATTGAGTTCTGACACACAGCTGGGCAGATCTTGATTTTGACTATTTTGACCCATGTAATCCAGCTGATTTAATATGAAATTGGACATTTTAAAACTTGGTTTCAACTGGTTTATGAACTATGAAATTACAGGGTTCGTACACCCAACTCCTTCCAAAATTCAAACACTTTTCAAGGACTTCCAAGGACCTAAATGAGCTAATTTCAAGTACCTAATGTTGTACTAATTACGTCGTTTGAAGCATAGGCTTATTACATTTCAAGACATGCCAATTTTGCGGATTTTCCCGTATTCCGTACGAAAATGATGCAAAATATGGAAAATGGTTGTGTCATTAAAATAAAAATAAAGTGTATAAAAAGTAATAAGTAAATACAGAAAAATAAGAATAAGGAAAGAGGGCAATATCTTTTCAAAGCAAATAAAAGAACGATTTGAAAGACGTTCAATTTATAAAGTCTGATGAAATGGTTTTTAATCAAAAATCATTAGCACACAGTGACTGCTATTTTCAAGGACTTTCAAGGACCATTTGTGAATTTCCAGGGTTTTCAAGGTCTGGAAAAAGGATTTTGAAATTCCAGGACTTTCAAGGAACTTCAAGGACCGTACGAGTCCTGAAATTAGGTTCATGTATCCAGGCTAAAAAGAAAAATAAAACATGGTATTAACAGTCCTTAGCCAATTTTGAAAATATGGGACTCAGAAAATAATAACACAAAGAAGCAGAAGAGTCATTGATTACCTTCATTTGTTATGGACTGTGTGCACAATGATTGACAGGCCAGAGTATAATCCTAAATCATCATGTAAATGCAACCAGAGGGTGTTTTGAGTCAATCCCACAATGCACCAGTTTTGGGAAATTTCACATCAATAGGGTCATGTGATCACATAAAAATCCCATTCTTAACATATAAAAACCCTGACTTTAACACTCATTTTAGCGCACAAAGCGTTTAATAGTACTTAGGGAATTTTTTGCATGATTATGAAATGTCTTGTGGTTCTTAAACTTTTGGAACACTTTTTATCCCTAAGTACTGACATTTAGTACAGTACAGTATAGGCACATTGCTATGCATCATGGGATTGATTCAAAACACCCTCTGAAATGCAACAAAGTTGTATAAATTTGTATTTTTTGCCATTTTGCAGGAGCTAAGCATTTTTGTGTTCAAATTTCTTTTGTTTTTCCTTGTTTTTTGTCTTTTTTATTGTCTTCTTTTATAGAAATTTGGTTATTTTGATTCAAGAAATGGAGAAAAGTTTAATTGTACTTTCAAAATCAAAAGAAAACTAAATTTTGCCCAAATGTCAGCTACAACTTTGTTGCATTCACATTGACAAAATGGCTTCAATCTAAGCTAAAACAATTTTGGACCCCTCTTCAAACATACATTCTCATTTTTTGGCCAATTTATTTTATTTTTGTAAAAAGTGCAGAGTGTTTTGGTGACCATACCAAGTGATTAGAATAGCCATAGATAATGGAAATAGTACTATCTATGTACAACTTAATCTTTCCACCAAACCTTGGCTTAGGTACAGGGAATAAAAAGAAACAAACCACACATTGCACTTGCGCAGCGCACACAAACACATGCACCCACCCCACACAACTTAAAATTTTTTAATATTACTACTCTTAAATCATTGAATTCTACTGGCCTAAAATTGTTTCCATTGGGCCCCCCACGAAATGATAGCAAATCTTGAGCAAATCAAATCTTGAGAAATTTTGGTTTAATATAGGTGTGCTTAGAGCTTTGTGCAAAACAAGAAGTCGTTTTTAAAAAGACAAACCATCGCTTAGCGAGATGTTCGTACTTAATATGTTCGTGTAATAATTGAGATCAAAAGAAACCCTCCTCGTATTAGATCTAGTTTAATATAACCACAGTATGTATGTCGGCAGCATCAACCATACTCATGCATCAACCTTTAATATTTGAAATACACCCCAAAACCCCTATTTTTTTGCAGTCCCTAGCCACCGAATGTCCCTGGGATTGGAAACGCCAGCCCTTACACCGCATATCCTTTCATAGTTGAGTGCTGCCCCACCAACTTATCATACTGTACTTTGGCCCATTTGACCCCAATTTCCAAGAAATGAGCCTGTCCCCCTGTTCATCATTCCTTCAGTCACAAAATATCTGTGAAAGTGTTAGTAATTTTCAGTCTGTCCTGGGTTATTTCTTGGTAAAAGAGTAAACGGTGAACAATATTTCCCAGTCACTAACTTGTCACCACGGATTTCATATGCCTGCATGTACAAAATTTGTTGTTTATGACTGGTTCAGCAATGTGGAACATTGTGGGTATTTTACAAATCAAATATATCCTTAATATTTTAACTACAGCCCATTGCAACCGGATACAAATTCAAACTTACAAGGAAACAGGTTTTAAAACAGGCTTGTGTTAATCTGGGCGTAGTACACATAATGGTACTCTCACGACCATGGGTCAGACCATTACGTGTCCCTGAACTGAAAGTTTTCCACTGTGAATGGGTGGGTGTCACCATCCAAAGTTTTGTTTCTAGCTCTTAGGAACGTAAACTTTTGATTTCCTAGTATAACCATGTCTTAATTCTTAACATAATGGGAACCAGAGGACTTTGTGACTGCTACAAGACAACACCCAACCGTGCATGACTGTTGATATTCCTGTCCATCAATTTCTTTCCTTGCTCTGCACATATGCTAGGGTAACTTGCCAATGTTGTGGCTTTTATAATCCACTCCGACTTTATACCATCTTCAATGGAAAATTGTGTAATCCGGTTGTCCAGCCCAGCCATGTATTGAGCCAATATCACTTTGAACTTTCTCTGCTTCTCAGATCATTAGCATACAGTGTTAGTACCCAAAGGGTAACATACCAACCCAGTGCATTTATCTCACATCCACTGGTAAAATAATACACCAAATATCAGTTCAAGAGAGAACCTCACAAATTAACATTAGGTTAGTGATAAAGGAGGGGCGGGTCAAAAATTGAAATCCAAACCACCATGTGCAAGAGTTAGGCAGAATTTTCCACAGGGCGAGTATGGATTTCACTTAATGGAACAGCCCACTGGCTACTTAGTGTATTTGAAACCCACACCCTACTGTGTAACACTTTAATTAAATCCTCCACAGAGGGAGTATGGATTACAAATTAAATGTCCTATTGAATTACCTTACTTTGATATACACACTCCCTCTGTGGAAAATTTAGGTCAAGCCTACCACAGGGGTATTATGGATTTTGAGTGGAACACCTCATGCAATAGTGCAACTGAAGGCATGATTTCAATTTTGTTGGCTTGAGAAAGTAGGTACATTGGTATATCATGATTCCTTAGATGAATAATATACCCATGTACACAAAAGACAATTTGAGGGGAAACAAAAAACAACAACTCAACAACTTTTTTTCAGGTAGGGATGTGCGGCCCCGATTTCCGAACTTGGGGCTTGGGAACGGATTTTGTCTCCGAAAGTAGGGGCTTGGGAACTGAAATTTTGAGAAATTTGCAGGCTTGGGAGCTGAAAAAAAAAAAAAAAAAAAAAAATTGTAAGTTAAATCAGGAAATTATCATATTAAGTTACCAAAATATTGGGAGCTAATCGGGTAGTGGACAGCAACTTCTAAATTGCTGATTTTGAGTTTACACACAAAGTCTATGGTAGGCCAAGGTACCTGAATAAATATGATGTGAGCTTTTACACTCACTACTCGTTTTTGATAAAAACAACTATTTAGCTATATTTATATTTTCTCGAAAGGTGCCAGTACGTGCTCAAGACTGGGACGATATATAAAATTGACGAAGGACGTAAACCGTAGCTAAAAACACAAAATTTGCTACCAAAATCTCCGGCCTATCCATCCAAAATCCATAGGCCTAATAATTTACTACAGGGCTAGTGTGTAGTACTAGCAGCCCAAAATCCCAGTCCGTCACACTACTTAGTGTATTTGAAACCCACACCCTACTGTGTAACACTTTAATTAAATCCTCCACAGAGGGAGTATGGATTACAAATTAAATGTCCTATTGAATTACCTTACTTTGATATACACACTCCCTCTGTGGAAAATTTAGGTCAAGCCTACCACAGGGGTATTATGGATTTTGAGTGGAACACCTCATGCAATAGTGCAACTGAAGGCATGATTTCAATTTTGTTGGCTTGAGAAAGTAGGTACATTGGTATATCATGATTCCTTAGATGAATAATATACCCATGTACACAAAAGACAATTTGAGGGGAAACAAAAAACAACAACTCAACAACTTTTTTTCAGGTAGGGATGTGCGGCCCCGATTTCCGAACTTGGGGCTTGGGAACGGATTTTGTCTCCGAAAGTAGGGGCTTGGGAACTGAAATTTTGAGAAATTTGCAGGCTTGGGAGCTGAAATTTGGCTAAAATTCAGCTTCTGAGGCCAAAATTGTCTGAAAAAGGGACCTTAAGAAATGAATTATGCTTCAACTGGGGGTCTTGGGAACTGCTGGAGAGACGCGAAAAGGGGGTCTTAAGGGCCGCACATACCCGTACCTCTTTCCAATGTCAGTGCCCCCCGGGATTGGATGTTTATGAATTGTTTACAGTACAAA